>JAFFZR010024545.1:12547-47543 GCA_018397195.1 Lethrus apterus | reverse complement strand
TATATGTACTTGTCCCCTAGAAATGAATAATAAAAATTCAAACTAAATTTAAAAAGTTTAAAAATCGCGGGCGCTTTTTAACTATATTTCAAAGATTCAGTAATAGTGCGACATCTAGTTTATAGTATTAGAAGTTACTTAACTAAGTAATTATATTCATTTAATAGATTTCTATAATTAGGTTTGAATTAGATTTGTTGCGGCGCCCACCGATAGGTCAGCTTGTTACAAATTTCTATAAATCAATAATTTTTTTTTTAAATACAAATTAAATTAATTCATATTATATATTTAATAACTTTAAACATTCAGAAAATTCAAATTTTTCCAAAAATATTCATTACAAAAATAAAGAACACGGTTAACTTGTCAACTAACATCTCCTTGAGATTTAACCATGGCAGTGTGTATTTATCAGCGACGTCTAACCCAAATGCGAGGAATGTATAAGCTTTAAATTAATATGACAGTAGTAGATGGCGCTGATAATTATATTTTGATTTTGATATGTTATGGACAGGTTATAGTTTCGTGTGGTTTCATGAGTGTGGAGAGCGTGTATCTGAATAACCGGTTTAAACGAAGTCACCTGGGAAGCCTACCTCCTATCATTCAATCCATGATTTAAATGATAATTCAAGAAAAAACTTACTAAGGTTCACACATATGTGTTGTCGGTTTTTTCTCTGAGTGAGTACTTTCGATCTACCGATCCCTAACATGCGCATTTTCAAAAGAAAAGCTGCATTTAAATTGCCGATTTACATTACGCGATATGCCACCTCGCGACAAACTTTTACACTAGCGACAAAGAGACATGAGTAATTAGTATTCATTCGATTGATACGTCCATTTTGCTAATTTCCGTGTTCTTTGTTTGTTCAGGTATCATTTTTTTTTTGTAAAACAGCTGTTTCAAAGCTATTAATTGTTAATATTAGTAGAAATATTTTACGGATATCAGCGCCACTAACGGTAACATAAATTGCCAATAACCCGCTTATATTGAATTAATACACTTATTACAGTAATCTATTTAAATCTGTTATAGTTCTTCGCATTTGGGTTAGATGGCACTGAACGTCAAGTACAAAATGTATAATGAGTGTTTTGTTATTAATGAGATGTTGTATGGATTTAACTTAACCTTACTTTTTACCGTGTGAACTTAAAAAAATATAACATGAAAATAAACCGAAAACATAACAAATTCAATGTATTTAAGTCGAGGAAAGAAAAACGCAAGGAACAAAGAAAATTGAAGAAAGTGCGGCGCAACGACTATTACACAAACAGAAAGAAACCTGGACAATATGTTTTATCTCCTCAAGCCAATCCAGAAAATTCAAAGAAAACCAATCAAGATGTTAAAAAAAATGTTCAAAATGTTCGTTCGTAAGAAACAATCATAAATTTTTAAAATTTTTTTAATTTGTAGACAAAGTCATTCGTTGATGAAACTACCAAACAAATCACGAAAGAAAAACGACAACAAAATAAATTGAAAAAAGAAATGCAGAATCAAAGACGGAAACAAATGATGCAGGCTAACGTCGAAGAAGATCGTAACATTAAACAATTGGAAAAACAATTAAAATTGAACAAAAGAAAATCAAAATCGGTGCCTAAATCCTTTATATCTGAAGGTCTTGATTGTATCCTTTTTTATATAAATTCTTTAAGTATTTAAATTTCTAGATTTGATGTTTTATGTTCATTGTTTAATATGTATGTATTTTATACATTGCTGTTGGAATTATTATTATTATTATTAAATAGAAACTTAATACTTAATTGTAAGTACAGATTTGCTTGAGATATGCGATCCTGAAAATATGAAGGGTGCCATCGTTGCAGAGCAACAAACCAATGAAATTAACGATGAATTCGAAGAAGATTTCGCTCTAATGTCTGGCAAAAGCTCTGAAATGCAAGATAAAAGGAACTTTAGTGATGATGATGATGAACGTTCTCAGTCCAGCTTAAGTGATGAAGATGAAGAAGGTTCTCAGACCAGCTTAAGTAACGATGAAGAAGTATCTGAGTCCAGCTTGATTGACGATGAATATTCGAAAACTCCCTTTGGTGAACATAGTGATGAAGTGAACAATTGTGTTGAAGATCAAAAACATAAAATTGAAATTAATGAACGTTCAAAAAAAAGAAAAAGTACGGAAGATCTTATTTTAAGAAAAAAACAAAAAATTGAAGAAGAATTTTCTGAAAGTAACGAAAGCTTTAGCGATGGTTATGAAGATTCTATGAATTCTGAGCAGGAGGACGATGAAAATGACGCCCAGATTGAAGACACTGATGGTGTTTGGGAAGACATATATGGAAGAACAAGAGGAAAAGATGGATCTGTATTAACCGTAAGATAATTACAAAACATTTTATTTATCTTCTGTTTATTTCTTAAGCATAGCCGTGTGGGCTAATTTGTTTATTTAAGATATTATAACATTACAGAAACCCGATACAAAGTACATACCACCAGCTATAAGAGCAAGAATGGAGAGTGCATTCTCTGAAGATAAAAAACAAATTGAAAGGCTCAATCGGTTAAAGAAACAAATAAAAGGTAACATTTCATATTTTTTAATATTTTAATATCAATTGTTTTATTTGCTAATTTAATTAGGTTTGTTAAACCGACTGGCCGAAGCAAACATGCACAGCATTTCCACTCAGCTCGAAGAACTTTACATGAATAACAGTCGTAATGACATGAATGATACCATCACAAATTTAATTTTAGAATCTTTAGTAACGGAGGTGTTATCACCAGAACGTTTATTATTGGAACATGTTATGCTTGTTACTATATTACATGCAAACATTGGAATCGAAGTGGGTAAGTAAATTTGTATTATTTTTACTGACGTCTAATACACATATCTTAGGAGCGCATTTCTTACAAACTATGGTAAAAAGGTTTGACGAGTTGTTTAATCTGGAACAAGAAGTCGAGAATAAAACTTTGGATAATACAGTTAATATTGTAGCTCAGTTGTACAATTTTAAGGTTTATTCATAATGATGATTTTCATTTTATAAATTTTTATACTTTTAGGTTTTTCATTCCCAATTGCTTTACCAAATATTAACGAAGCTGTCCAATAAGTTCGATGAAAAATGTGTTGAATGCATTTTGTTGGTTTTGAAAAACGTCGGTTTCAGCCTCAGGAAAGATGATCCCTTAGCGCTGAAAACTCTTATATTAGATCTTCAAAAACAAGCAGGGAATGTCTCCGAAGAAACTAAAGATAAGTATGTGTCGAGTTTTGACATGAAGACCAGTTGTAACAATTGTTTTTAAGTTCAAGAGTAAAATATATGTTAGACATATTATTGGCTATTAAAAACAACAATATGTCAAAGATTCCTAATTATGACACGTCGTACTCCGAACATCTTAAAAAGCTTTTGAAGAGTTTTATAAGAAAAGGGAATTACGTCACGCAGTTGAATATTTCTTTAGAGGATTTATTAAAAGGTGTGTAAGTAATTATTTGAAATGATTTATAAAAAATTGTTTTAGCTGATGAAAGGGGAAAATGGTGGGTTGTGGGATCAGCATGGACTGGTAATATCGAAAATGACAAACAAAATCTTGAACCAAAAAGTATGGGTTATTCACAAAAATTGTTAGACTTGGCCAAAAAGCAACGAATGAACACAGATACAAGAAGAAATATATTTTGCGCAATTATGTCTGCTGAGGTATTAAAGATTTATTCGAAAATAATTTATGTTTTAAAAATTTTATGAATAACTTCAATGCATCTTGATTTTTGTTTGTTTTGTTGATTAATTTAATTTCGACAAAATTTTAAAAATGAATAATGTTTAAATTGATGTATCGATTTCTTTAGGATTATTTGGACGCGTTTGAAAAATTATTACATTTGAATTTGAAAAATCAACAAGAACGTGAAATAATACATGTAATATTACACTGTTGTTTGC
Organism: Lethrus apterus; assembly: GCA_018397195.1. Classification (NCBI taxonomy): domain Eukaryota; kingdom Metazoa; phylum Arthropoda; class Insecta; order Coleoptera; family Geotrupidae; genus Lethrus; species Lethrus apterus. Next base: position 43,574 of record JAFFZR010024545.1, on the reverse strand, counting down.
AAGAAAAAACATTTAATCCTTATTATGCGATACTTGCACAGAAATTTTGTGAATATGATCGGAAATATCAGGTAAATGTTTGCATCTTAATAAATTTTGTTTCCACTGTTTCGTATTTTCAGATGACAATTAAATATTCAATATGGGATAAATTAAAATCTTTAACAGATTGTTCAAGTTCGCAATTATCAAACTTGGCAAAATTGTTAACACATTTATTTATAGAGAAAGGTCTTCCGATTTCAACTTTAAAGGTAATATTTATTATTTAGGAAATTTTTATCTATATTTTTATTGATAATTAACTTCATGATGACGTGGACCAATGAAATTTCAAAACCAAGATCACGTATACCAATTAGAACAATCTTATACTGAAAAGATTGCATGGTGCTTTTCTTGCCGCTACGTCATAGGTTTTTGACTTAGTAACCATGACAACTTTAAAAATACATTAAATGTCATTTTGACAAACGTCAATGTTATAATTCATTCGGTTAATTCTCTAACCAAAGATCATTCGTATTTAACTCTTGTCTGTCAAGATTTTCATTTATTCGCAATGATTGCTAAAGGCAATTCGACCAATTTCTTTGGAAAATTGGTCTCGTTTAATTGCCAAGCAACCACTGCTCATAAATGAAAATCTTTTCATACGTAAGAGCATGAGTGCTCGACTTTTGCCGGAAAGATTTTTATTTTGTATGAGCAATGGTTGCTTGGCAGTTAAACGAGACCAATTCTTTTCCAAAGAAATTGGTCGAGTTTAATTGCCTTTAGCAATCATTGCGAATAAAAAAATCAAAATCTTGCCAGACAAAAGTTGAGCACGAATGCTCTTTGGTTGGAGAATTATTCGAATGAATTATAACATTGACATTTGTCAAAATGACATTTAATGTATTTTTAAAGTTGTCATGGTAAAACTATGATGTAGCGGCAAGAAAAGCACCATGAATCTTTTCAGTATAAGATTGTTCTGATTGGTGCATGTGATCTTCGTTTTAAAATGTCATTGGTCGACGTCATCATGTGGATAATTCTCGACAAAAATTGAGTACTCGAGATCTTACGTTTGATAATATTGAGAATAATGAATTCTTATTTGATTGGACACTCAATTAAATAAAGATAAGTATCTTTCCAATCATTTGCAACCACGAATTTAATACTAATTATAAATTTTCAGATTGTTCAGTTCAGTGAATTAGATAAAATAACTTTGAGATTCATAAGGCAAATCCTACTTGGAATTTTACTACATGAAGATCCCGAAACTTGTATAGGAGTGTTCCAGAAAGTTGGACATTCGGAAAAATTGAAAATGTTTAGGGAAAGTCTTAGGTTGTTTATACATCATTTTATGTTACGTAATTTATCGACTGATAAAATACCCGATGAGCAGAAATTATTACTTAAAAATCGTGCTGATAGTATCGAGAAAATATTAAGTTTCAATGAAAAAAAAATGTTTTAAAATGAATGTTTTTGTGATTAAGCGAATCTTTAAATTTTCAAGTTGTTTATTAAAAAATTAAAAATGGAGTTACCTGTATATAAATATCTCTTAGCGCGCAAATTTGAACTTCCATTATTTAATTTTTTTTATCAAACAATCAGCCGTATTCTGTAACTTTTAGTTGTTACATTGTTATTCTTGCTATCACCATGACAATTTGTATTTTTCGACCAATGAAAAACCTGTTTCTATAGTGATAACAATATTGTTATCTTAACAACTTGCTATGAAAGTTACAGAATATGACTGATTCTTTGCAAGAAAAAAAAATTATTAATTTCTTGTTTTCTATTCAACAGGAAAATATAAATATTTTAAGTAAAAGTAATAAATAAAAGAGAAAAATTAAAAAGGCCACCTTTAGACACACAGTAGACTCATATAATAAAATAATAATAAACATAATGGTATTAATCTAATTATTTTGAGACATATATTTCTGTATATTTAATACCGAAGGTACTGGGTCGTGAGCAACGCAATATAGATATAATAATAAAAGAAATCTTGGTCTTAGGATGTTTTAATAATTTTCTTTGTACATTTATCTTTATACTATTTTTATTGTTATCTAAGCGATTAATCCCGAACAGACTCAACAAAATAACAAGATTATATGATTAAATATCAGTCTAGAGCAAACAAAACAGATTATTAATTTCTTATAGAATTTTTAATTTGCGAATCGTTTCCAATTGAAATCGTATTTATTTAACTTGTATCTTATTTATCTTTTGTAAACGTTATCTAGGTATGTAACGCTCATAAAAATAAAACAAACGCTTTTGTTCACATTAAATTTTATTTATCAACGTTTGGTTTGAAACAATTTTATAATTAATCACAATCATAAAATCGTCAGCAAGTACAGTTTATACGTAAATTGGTTCTTCGCAAGCAGTATCTTTCACAATTTTTAAGTTCACGTCTCTGGTTCTCTTGACAACACAGTCAAACTCACAATGATTTGCGAACGTTTTTCCATTCGATGCACACACTGGCATGTATATCCTTGGGCATGCACAGGGTATTGGTGCATCTTCAGCAGAAGAATATGCTGCACAAGCGATGGCAAGTAGTACGAAAATTGCGACTTTCATGATTATTGTTTAATATTTCGTTGTCTTGCAATCGTAGAATCGTTTATATACGCGACATTTCAAGTAGGAGTCACTATCTATCACACCGATAAGGTAATTCCATGTTGATGCAATCGATTTTTTTGCGAAAATTTAATATCGAATTGTATGGGAAAAGTTTTAAAACAAAGTTAAAAATAGCATTTTTAAAATATGTCCCTACTAACATTTTGATAATAATATTTAGTGTTGCTTCGAACAGATGCAGGTAATACTTATTTTCTATAAATACATTTTGTTATTGATATCGTCGTCTTAATATTGACAAGTAAAGTGATCAGGTTGATTGATTAGATGTACAGATACCATTTGATTACGTACATGCGTGGCGATAAAATTTGAGATTGCTTTGAAATGATATTACAAATACTATTAATTATTAGATAAAAATTATTACAAGTAGACATTTGTTTTTCATGACTCGTGACAAAAATTAAAACATTTTTATTACTGAAACACATATTTTTCAGTTTGATGAAACTTCACCATTCGTTGACGAATAAAAATAAAGCAAGACTAAACAATACTGAAATTTTTGCATCTCTAAAAGATTGCTTTGCGATTCAAATAAACGGTCCTGGCACGTTTATTTGTCCTGGTTTTAATTTTTGTACATTTTCATGCAGTTTTTAAATTTTTGTATGTGACTCTTACACTTTCTACTCGGAGTGTATAGTTCAGAATAAAAAGATGTCCTTGTCTTGCAAGTAATTTTGGTTAATACACAAGAATAAGCCTTTTACTAACAAATGTTGCAAGTTGATGGATCTCATTTTAATTCTTTATTCAAATTTAATAGTTTAAATCTTTATATAAATTAAAAAATTAGTTAAAAATTAACTCAATTTTAAGGATTTAAGATAGTAATTTATATTTAAATCAATACATATCATTATAGATGGCGCAATGTGTACATAACAGATAACAGTGTCACAATTCGCAACATACACTTTTATCACAATAAAAATTCAAATAGCACTTTAAAAAGGTATTGTTTATTTTTAGATGCATTTATTTATAATATTAATTTAACAAATTCCGTTTCTTATCTTCTATATGCTGATAACAATGAATGATTTTATATTTTAAATTACATTTTGGTTTTGTGGCGCCATCTATTAATAAAATAACAGATCATCATCCGCAATCATCTGATCATCTCTAATAAAAGTAATGATAATTCAAGATGATTTTAAATAATTTTGATTATAAAATCATGTGAGATTTAATGCACCAGAAATATTAAAACACAAAGAACGTAAAATATGTCAATAATTCCAGTATTTAACTCGCAGTTCGTTGTAATGAACGCATCCTCAACGGATCGTAAAATTCGTGAAAGAAAGAAGTAAAAAATGTCTCTGATCGTAAGAAAATGGGCACTGTTTAAGATCGGTCGTAGATTTTGTAGCTTATATTCATTTGAAAAGGTTTGTAATGAGGAGAATATCAAAGAGACGATAAAGAGGTTAAAAATAATAAAGCCGATAATTGCGGAAACTGCACCACGTAAAAAGGCGGCAGTTTTGATTCCATTGTGTGTAGTGGATGGAAAAGTTTCCTTATTATACACACTACGAACATCGCATTTACGTGCACATAAAGGTCAAGTGAGTTTTCCAGGTGGAATGCAAGATACCAACGACGTTGACCTAACACACACAGCACTTAGAGAAACCAAAGAAGAACTAGGAATCGATCGTGATCAAATTCGTATATGGGGAACAGGGAGTTTGATGAAAGCCAGAGGTGCTTATATCTTGCCAGTCGTTGGTCAAATAGATAATTTAAATTTAGATGAAATATGTGCAAATCCTCATGAAGTGGAAGAAGTCTTTACAGTGAGCTTAGAAGATTTATCGGATCCAAATAAAACTGGTTATACGCAATTTAGAGATGCTTATTCAACTCCGGTGTTTTTGGGTGGACAAAGAAAAATTTGGGGATTAACTGCCGTTATTACCAATGTATTTTTAAAGTCACTTTTGCCTTGCAAGGCTTATTACCATCGTATTCAATTTATACAATCTGTTAAGTCTCCCGTCACAGATGTAAGATAATGATACATATTAAAAGAAGCGTTTTTAATAAATAAAATTTCTACATTTTTCCTTAACAAAGCAATATATATATATATTTTTTTTGTAGATGTCCATAGGATATAAATATTAAAATATTTTTAATATTAATAAATATTGACTAAATAATTTGTGTATTATTTCATCACTTGTTAGAAATTTGTATTTATAGTTTTATTGATAACATAAAAGTAAAACATGTTTTACGTAATATTCCTTTATTAATATATATAGAAATAATAATTATAGTATACTTGCAAGAAAACTGTACATTCAACTTAAAAATACATTCAAATTACAAAAATGTTAATTTGCAAAAAAATTTTTAAACAACTTTTAAGCAACTTTTAAACTGTACTAACTATACAATAAAGCATGAGAAATTTAAATATTAGAAAATAACGCGAATAGCAGACAAACAATCTGAAGTCCAGCTCCAATAGTCACATAATTTACGGTCAATTATTAAAACAAACTTAATATGTTCAACAAAAAAATTGAAAAATAACGGCTATAAACCTGAAAGCAAATAAAACATACCGCAAATGCACGATATAATTCCTAACAATTCAAACAAATTTTGACAATTCTACGAATTTGTATCACCAACATAACGTTGTGCCACTCGTCAAGAATTTGATGATCCGTATGATAAAACAAAAAAAAACTCAATATTAAAGCAGTTGTATCAAAATCTCATACAATTACGACGTATGTTAAATCTTCTGATTAATTAATTAAGGTGACGAAAATGATTACGACAGCTCATTTATGTCAATAGGTATGGAAGTCGTGAAAGTTGGCGTTTCTAACTCCTCGTGTTTTTTCATCTTCATTGCTTGCTGAAGCTTGTAGTGATTTATGATATCCTGATCGGCCGGGCAACTCTGTGTAAAAGCGTCCAGCTGATACATGTGGTACATATAACGCCAGAGTGCTGAGAAATCCTTTGGAATATCGAAATCAACGAAATATTTTGCAGCCACACGGATATGCTGAAGTCGAGGCATCAGTTCACAGTCGAAACAACACATGGTGTCACCTGTGAGGAAACGTGTGCCTCTCTTTCTTAAATGTTCGTCGATTCGCCTTAAATGAGCTAGAAGGGTCGCGCTTTTGTTGTCGTCCTTCTTCACTAAAACTAATTTCAATTTACTGTACAGGTTTTCGATTAGAGTTGCAACTTCTTTATCCTGAAAAGAAAAATTTCAATTAATGTAATTATGCACCTATTATAAAAAGAAGAAGAGGGTCAGAGAGGTAAACGTTTAAAAGTGAGTTGAGCGCCACGTGAGGTGAAAGGAAGGCAAGGCAAGTGTAGTTGGTGCAAAAACGTGGAAAGAGATAGATACACACTGATAATAATAAGCGATATGTATGTTTGAAAACCAAAATAATGGAGGGTATTAATGAAGGGATTTTAAGATGTAGATAGGGTTACATATGGGATAGAAAAATGATTAAAATCACATTTGTATTAAAGAAGTTTGCGCCTCTAATTTACCTGAACGAAAAGATTATGTCCACCAGGTACATTCTTCATAATATGCCTTTCAATTTTCTCGTTTTCCAAGATGGCCATTCCCCTATCGATCAGGATGGGAGGAGGCGTCGCTTCAAAGTTGGTACGAAAATCCGGCGGAGGTTTTTGCATGTCGACTGTCGTTACTTTTAAACTTATGGTTTTCAGTTCGGCCAGTAAGTATAGGTCCATGAAATATTCTTGACAGAAGAGACATGCCCCTTTTCTAATACCGTCTATAGTTGATGCCTGAAAAAAAGATAATTGGTGAGTATTACATATATGACTTTGTACTACAAATGATTTTAAATTTCGTTCAAAGTACTTCCATAAAAACCTGGATTTTCCAAGTTAATTATATTTGTAAGAAAATCTCAACTAAATTGTCCTGATGAAGGAAAAATATAATTTCCGAAAGCTTGACTGATTTAAAAGAGCTTAATTATTGAAATAGCATGTACATATTTTTGACTTGCTATATCACTGCACGGCGTTTGCATCGGCAAGAAGATCTGGCAGAGTATGGCCAGGTTGAGCGACATTTCACCCAGTAAGGTTAACAGACTGATCGACACTGTCGGTTGGCTTGAGGACTAATTGGGAACAGGGAGACGTTCTAGCCTAAGTGCTAGTGTGGCTTTCGGCCCACACACCCTTCAAATCATTTTTTAAGGACGCGATAAGAAACAAGTAGTGTATACAGGGTCTTACAAAAAATAAACTTAAAAAAAAATAACTTTATTATTTTGAGTTTTACAAAAAAAACGATGAAATAGTTTTTTGTTTAATAGTCCAATCAGCTGGAAGTTTTGTCTGTGAAATTTTAGGGTAGTTTTGAAAATTGGTATATTTATAGATTTTGACGTGCTCTTTCCGAATTTTTACGTTGCCACCTTTTTTTTCCGGAAGTAGCCGCCATATTGGAAAAATGGCGCTCCAAAACAGTTTTTCGACGATATTTCCTTTCCGACTCACTTTACGGTGAAAATAGTTATATAATAAATTAAACTAGAGAACATTTCCTATAATTTATGTATCGACCTTTTTTTTGTGAAATGGATAGTTTCGGAGTACGAGCGCCGCAAAGTCTACTCCAACACGCGTATTTCATATATCAACGAAAAATATTTTATTTGAAACAAAAGCTCGACTTGCGTAGTCACTTACATCCGCAGACCAACGTTGGTTTCTGAGTTGATACTCGTCGTCAGTACGGGTATTGTGAGCGACTAATGCTAAATATTTTACTACGCGTTGAAAAACCATACCAATTATTAACCAATCACAACAGCGTAATTTAAATTTGGCGGAAGTAAAGGAACTCATGTCAATAAGCACTGGAATTATCGGAGATGAGAAAATAAACTGTCACATGTCTCAAGAAGTGGGTATTGATAGCATTTCAAAAATCAAGGATAGCGAAGCGAAGGACAATGCACTAAATTTAACCAACAGTGTATCACATGTGGATTAGGCCTACTGGGGATACCACTAAAAAAAAAACGCGCCAGGAACTCTACCTCATGGCGGTGTGGAAATGAATTTGTTGGTCAATACGCGTGTTGCGGGTAGACTTTGCGGCGCTCGTACGCCGAAACTCTTCATTTCACAAAAAAAGAGGTTAATACATAAATTATAGGAAATGTTCTCTAGTTTAATTTATTACATAACTATTTTCACCATAAAGTGAGTTGGAAAGGAAATATCGTCGAAAAACTGTTTTGGAGCGCCATTTTTCCAATATGGCGGCTACTTCCGAAAAAAAAAGAGGTGGCAAAGTAAAAATTCGGAAAGAGCACGTCAAAATCTATAAATATACCAATTTTCAAAACTACCCTAAAACTTCACAGGTAACCTCCTTTTTGAGCGCCAAATGACTGGACTAATTTGCGTGAATTTTCGATTACGGGACGATATCAATTCAACCCACACACGTGGAACATTCTTTTCGATTTGAATTTTTTCTTTCACATTGAACCGCCAGATAAGAGAAGAGAAGGCGATCAAGGAAAAGATGGCTGTAGGAGGTTGAGGTTAGATTGCGAGAGATGAACGAAAGAGGATGGAGATGAATATGTAAAGAAAATAACCGATAAACCCACAAACACAACCTTAATATGTGACGAAGTTAATATTTTGAATGACTTTTTTCAGTTTTTGTAAATTTACTAAATTTATACATAATAACATTAATGTCATCATTACAAAATTACTTTCATCGAAACTGAATTGGTAAATCACTGAATAAGCTTAATAATAATTACGAACAAGGATGTACTCAGAACTTAGAACCAAACATTGAGGCACACCAATTTATATTACTGTATGGTTTGAAGTGCTCAAACTTTTCATGTCTCGCCGCCTTTTCGATCAAATTTCGGGGCCCTTTCGACGATTGTTTCCCGAAAAATGTATATTAATATTAATATAAAAAACAATAAATATTAATATAATTTTGGAAAATTTACTATGGCAAAAGGAAAACCCCAGTAACATTAAGTTTACAAATAAAGTGATTCAACAAACAGACAGTTTTAAATACCTTGGAGTAACAATAAATAAAGATGAAAAAAAATGAAGTTGAGGTTAATAATAGAATAGAAAACACAACAAAACTATATTACGCACTCAACAAGGTATTCATCTGGAAAACAGATATATCAAAGAAAACAAAACTGACAGTTTGCAAAACAATAGTCAAACCCATTCTAAGCTACGGATGCGAAAGTTGGACACTTACGAAACAACAGAAAAGCAAAATAGAAATCGTTGAGATGAAATATCTAAGAGGCATTAAGGGCATCACAAAAATAGATTAAAAAATAATGTATTAAGAGAATAGTTATAAGTAGATCCTATAATGAACAGCATAGACAGAAAACAACTAAGATGGTTTGGACATTTGGTAAGAATGGGGAACAACAGATAACCCAAAAAAGATATGACAAGCAAAGTCAATCCAAAAATTGAAAAGAAGCAGACCAAGAAAGAAGTGGGACGAAGTAATTGCTGAAAATTTGAAGAAGAAAAACAAGACGTGATCGAAGCGAAAATCATGGCAGAGAATAAGAAACAATAGGCAAACTTAAACTTAATAAAAATAATAATATAAAAATGTTAGCTTCGAAATGACTGATCCGCAAGAGAAAACAATTGAGTTTATGAGAAAAAAAGAAAAATATAGAAAATACTTATTTTGTGTATTTTTATTATTCTTTGCTTTACATTATCGTTAATTTTTGCAATAAAATAAGAAGAATTTGTCATCTTTACCAGATTTCCTATTTCCCCAAAGTTTTCCTTCTACAAAAAAATATTTATCATTTTTATCAATTTATCCGTATTTGTTGTTTGTTTTAAATATTTTTTCTAAAAAAAACTTTTTTGTATCATTTTCTTGTAAAATTTATTTGGTATTTTTTTAGAAAGTCAATTATTACAGCACGTCATGTTTATAAACAAGAGCTATTTATTTTCAAAATCTGAAACGAATATCTTTCAAAATTTTTTTTTTAAAATCACAACGTTACTTATGTAACGTATGTGTGAGATTAAATTCCAATCTACGTCAAACAATTTAATTTATAAAATGCATTAATACGGCATTACGTTATCCGCGTCACATTTGAATCATAATACTAGACAGTGTACACCCCTACCGAAATTCGTGCCATATGCAAAGTGCTACAGACTATTTTTTAATGGTGCAATGCACCATGCCCAAAATTTAACATCATTTACCATAGATAAGGAAAATCTACTGTAAAATTGTGCAAGAAAGAGAGCGACAGAAAAATCACTTACGGATTATGGGGTGTCTATTTAATACCAGTGTATTAATTTGTATTATACGGGGATAAAGTGGCGCATTATGTATAGAAAGTTATGTTAGGGTGAGATTGATTCAACCTGCTTCATTGTTCGGGTAAAGGGGGTTACTCGTATTAGATATTATACCATGTGGTCAAGCAAATTAAATCGCTTTGGGATGTAATGTTATCTGTATTAGTGCGGTTAATTGATATTTGAAGAGGATGCTATTAGAATTTAATATGAAAATTTCGAAATTTCATTTCAGATTTCAAGAAAATTTCAAACATTTTTGAAATTTGTATAAGCTGATTTACTTTACAATGAAGCGATTGGAACCTGCAAATTAAGACATTGTTTAAGATTTGTTATTGTTTTTTTGATATCTTAGTTAATTTTCAGTTCAGATATGAGTCTTCTTATATTGTAAACATATTTCAGTTGATACACGAGCTTCTTATATACAGAGTGATTATAAATGACTGTCTGCACCACTATTGGTGAACGAAGTCTATAGTAGTGTTTTTGTTTGTCATTCTTGTCAATGGGCATGTCAAATGTACATTGCTAATATTTAATTGTCATGGCAACAGTGATATTTGCAGTTTTCTGCCTACTTGTTAACGGGTAACACTTGTTATGAAATTATTTTAATAAAAATGTCGTTTTTACTTTTATTTAAAAATTTATGTTGAAATATAGGTTGTGGGTCGTTAGATAGGAAGATATGCATTATAGTTTATTTTTCCTGCTGTGCAGAAATTCATCATGGCTAAACAAGTTATGTTAAATGTCAACTTCATCAACGGATTGGATTTTTTTTCTTCAATTGTTAAATTGTGTACTTTTAGTTATTTCTTGTGTGTTGAAGAAGTTCTCTATGTTCCTTATTGCTTCTCTATATTCCTGCAAGTCACCAAAATTTTCTGAATATAATTCAGGTTCGGCCTCGCAAGAAAAAATAAACTATAGTTACATAAAAAATTGTAATCTTTTTTTATGTCGTAATTAATGACTTACTTGCGGCAATAACTACAGGGTGATTCTAAATGATTGTCTGTACCCACTAGTTTTTCGGCGCTTTTAATTGTTAATTGTCAAAGTGACAGTGAAGGTTGTTAGGAAGATATGTATAAGTTACATAGGAACAAATTAGTAAGTTGCTCAATCAGTTACGTTCATTTACGACGCAATTAATGACGTAGTTATACATGTGATTTTCAGATAAACTATTGAGTGGCAATGGCTTGATGCAAAATTTGCAAAAGATGGCACAGACAGTCATTTATAATCACTCTGTACTTTAGAAACATTTGCAAAAAGCAGAACAGACAATTATTTAGAATCATCCTGTACTAGCTTATCTGATTTATTACAATTACACCGCCGCACATTTATAATTTTTTTTTCTCAGTTATTTATATGTCTCACAATCAGATCATTAATTTTCTCATAATTACTTCTAACATCATATTTACATTTCCCTCATTCGACGTACGTCTCAAAGCTTTAAGTTCAAATTTTTTATTCCCTTATCTATGTCTCTTTTCCACTTTTCCATTTCATAACTTCACTGATTTTCTTGTTCTCCTTTCTTCTTGTACTCATATGGATAAGGTCTATGGCTCTGTAATATTGTTATCGCATTTTCACCCTTCTTATATGCAAGCAGAATTTACCATGATTTAACATCTTTCACTTCCTTCTCAATGTATTTTAGATTAGATTTTATTTTGAAAAACGTGAAATTCGTCTAAAAGGGGTATGTTTTGTTAAAACAAAAGACAAGACAAGAAATGTGTAATAAATGTTGAGGAAAAATCTTTGAATGCAAGATATTAAGCAGAAGCGATGCACAATGTTGTTATGACGTGACGTAATAAATGTAAGTAATTTTAAGAATTGTAGATTAATGATTAAAATAAAGCAAATGATATATAAAGATAAATTAAATTTAAAAAGAAATTAAGAAAAATAAAAATTCTCCAAAAATTGTAATGAAAAAAATAAGAAAAATGAAGATGCAATATGATAAAATGGTGAAAAAATTTATTACCTTATTTTTTAATTGTAATGATTTTTGTATACTGTTCCAGCGGCGTAACCTCAAAAGGTATAAACTTGGCAAACAATTCAATGTTCAATAAACAAATAATTAAACCTATTCATAATTATCAGTTATTTGTTGCTGTTTCAGGCCTAAATATATTCTTGTACATTTTATTGTCTAAAGATTTCAAAATATACATAAAAGCCATCACTGAAAAGAACAATTCATCCAAAAAAAAAGCAAAATTAGACCACTAAGAAACAAATAATATAAACAAATTTTTCGGGGTACAAAGGCTAGAATGTAATTAATTCTTTTTCTAATTTTTTTTTTAAGGTGATTTTATTGAAACATACCTACCGAATTATGTATTACCAATTTCTTACTTTAAAATTGTGCTAAGAATAAATATGTTTTATCTCGTATTTTTGCCAATGGTAAGTTATCGAGGTTAAAATTCTATAATATACCCATAGAAAATCCTTTTCTATTATTAGAAAATTGTTGTTATTTCATAAATGAATATTAGAAAATTTGATATACGAATAACTTGGAATAATATTATAAAATAACAATAAATAGTATTTTAAACATACCGTTTTGATGATGGTGATGTTCAGGTGAGCAGGGTTGATGCAATGTTGGTAGAATCGGAGTAGTCTGTGAAATAGAGCAGTCCATGGCTGCCGTCGATAAATTCATTCACTTAATTGCAAAACACGCTAGCGCGCGTTTCTCTCTAAATATTTTCAATAATATTCATAAAAATAATACGACTTATTAGTTTTTGTGTTTCAAGTGAACAGTTTGGTAACAAATTTGGTAAGCAAGGCGATTTTTAAGCACGATTAATTTAAGTTGACATTTATTGTAATCAAATGTTTATGGATTTAATAAACACAATTTAATCACTAATTTTTAATCAATTAAGATGTGGCTAAAATCACAAAAAATTGGTCATGATGAACACTTTTTGTTCAGTTTATGCCCTTTGCTGCACTGGATTTATTCGTAGTATTGTTGCTTGGAACATTTGTATGTTCAACGGTTGTTATGAGAAGTGAACGGTATTCGATGGCCAGGGTGGTGTATTAAGCATCATCCAGGGGCGGGATCAGACCTCGCCACCCTGTGTTTAACTTCTAACAGCGCGCGACTGCGCTTTACCAACCCCCTTATCATTTTACCCCTTGCGTTACGACTACAGGTCACGTTAGAATGTCCTGTTCGTAAAGTTTTTTTTTTTTATGTAACAATGAAATAAGAAAAAAATTATTGCCGAGTATTATCTGTTTGTAAGGTGAAATATCAAGTTAAGTTTTAAAGTTAGTTGATAAATTTTTATTTAAAATTTTTATGAAAAATTTAATTAATATTTTTTGTAATTAAGATTATTATTGTGTATAGAAAAAATGTACAGACAATTGATGTGTACAAATTAATTGATTGAAAAGGTGAATGTATCCACTTTTATAAAAGTGAAGATAATGTACACTAGAAAAAAATATTGTAATTTTTATTCTTTTGTCTTTGTTGTAACTGTTCGCTAAAAAAAAAATGAATAAAAACAATTGCAATCAATTTTCCTAATCTGTCCCTGGGCAGTGAGTGAATTCATTTATGAATCATTGTAAGGACTTATCATTATCTTCGATTGGTTTTTTATAGGTTTTTTTTATGACGATAAGAAAAAATCTATATATTTAGCTTTTTATTGATGTTGTTATTTACAGATTTTTTTGCAAAAGACATGATTGATCATAGCCATTTTGACATTTGGTCATTTTTATCGATATGTATCTAAAATAGGTACGAACTTAGATACAACCCATTGATAAATTGTAAAATAATTTCCCTTTTAAAAAACGTATTTTTTATTAAATTTGCTCGAAAAAATGTTTCTAAGGCATCATTAGGCTGACAACCTAAAACACTAAGATTTCATACATATTTAAATAACGAACATTATTTTCGTTTCAAATTGCAAAATTTTCCAAAAAAATTAATTTAGTCATTTAAGGAAACCGTTCGTAGAGAATTAAAACCTATCTGAGATAAAGTCATATTCAATTAAATTTTTCAATAAGCTTATTCCTCAACCTGAAAATGACTGATTATATCATTTACTGAAAAACAGAAATGAAGAAAATATACGTTGAAAAATATGTAACCATTACTTTTTAAAAAACTAATTATTTTACGCCCAGTTCGATCAAACAATTATGAAAACCGATCATTAATATCCGCACACAAACAGAAGACTGCGACACGTTTTCAAATATTTACAAGTAAAGCTGAAAAACGACGATAATAAATAAATGCTATAGTCGAGTTCAATCAACATTAATTATTTATTCCAATATAAATAAAACTATCGCGGAAAAAAAATCACCAACCAGTATCGGTCGTATATACTAAATAGTGGGAATAATAAATGACTTTCCGGTGCGCTTAGCGACAAGCATAAACGGTCACATTCTAAGGAGGGTTGATTTGTGAACCGTGGTGGTTGCCGTAGCAGCGACGCTATTGGACGAGTCGCGCTAATCCCATTGGTCTGATGTGCTCTTTACTCGCATTGGAGCCCCTCCACATGGTGGTCCGGTGACCTCTGCCTTGTTCCGGGATACCGGAAGTTCCGGTGTTTGTCGTTTTCGATTCTACGGCGCGGAGTCTTCGTTCTTACGATTCGAATGGGAACAATTAATACGCGATTTTTCGTGACTATATATTCAAACTTTTTTGTAAAATCCTTTGTTATTGTTTTTATTTTAAGGAATGAAATTGATGATCTAAAAGGGTATTTATTCTATAGATTCTCCTAAGAATTTGTATAAAATTGGTAAGGTGGTAGATTTTATTAAAGTGAAAAGAATTTTAAACCTTAGGTTAAATGGAAATTTCAGACAATAATCGTAAGACGTTTTATCCAAAAGGCCCACCTGAAAAGTTATAGCCTTAATGGTAAAAAAAAAAAAACAGAAGAACAATTACTTCACTAGGATTTGTTTAGAAAAAAGTAATTTAGCTACATGATAATTTTAATGCAATGTACGGTAATGCTTTAAATTCTACCCTCGCCCTCTAGGGAGATAAGAAGTCAGGTATTAATTTCTCAAATTTGTCAAATCTTTGTTATGTGACGTTTTTGAAAAATAAAAAAAAAATGGAAAATGCGTTTTCGTTTTTTCTTTCTTAGCGTTCATAGTTGAAATATTTTGTAAAATAAAAAACATTGAAGCTAGGCGGCTGATTTTATTCTTTTGAGATGACACAATGACTATTATTTAAAAAGTTTCGTAACTTTCGTCTTTATCTGACCACCATTTTTTATTTCTTAAGAGCCCCATATACAGCTTGTTCACGGGAACATTCTACAATAGCTAACTTTTTTATTTAAAGAGATACAAACTTAGTTAAATGGACAAAGTTTAAGTACCTTGTGATGCGCATTTCGGGCAATAAATTATAAAACAAAAGAACATCGCGTTGCTAAGATACAAACTTAAAAATATATTTTTTAAATTGAACACCTGTATATTTTTATATTTTTAAGTTGCTCTGGTTGCCTGCTATAATTAATTATAAAACTTTTTTCTCTAGGATCGCTAATTAAGGAGTTAAAAAATAAATTATTAAAAAAATAAAAATCAAAAAGCAAAAATGTTGCAACAATTTGTTTTACAAATGTTTTTTATTCTTCAGACTGCACCAATATGTCTTAAGCATCTCACATCAATAACAATGAAAGAAATGTATTATAAATTATTTATTTATCACTATTATAATTATAATGAAATTTGCAAAATTATTTTCTCCAAAACTCTTTTAATAACGGTTTTAGAGAAAAATTGTCTTATAATTAATTATATCCGACAACCAGAGCAATTTAAAAAATTAATTGTTATACTTGTATCTTAGCAGCCCGATGTTTTTTTGTTTTATAATTTACTGCGCGAAATGCGCAAGGTATTTAAACTTTGTCCATTTAACCAAGTTTGTATCTCTTTAAATAAAAAAGTTAGCTATTGTAGAATAATTCGTGAACACCCAGAATGCAAGAAATTATTGTTTTTTAACGATCCTAGAGAAAAATTGTTTTATAATTAATTATAGCAGGCAACCAGAGCAACTTAAAAATACAAAATAAACAGGATGTTCAATTTAAAAAATTAATCGTTAGGCTTGTATCTTAGCAACGCGATATTCTTTTGTTTTATAATTTATTGCGCGAAATGCGCATTGCAAGGTACTTAAACTTTGTCTATTTATCCAAGTTTGTATCTCGTTAAATAACAAAGTTAGCTATTGTAGAACGTTCCCATGAACAGGCTGTATAATTTTTTTTTTTTGATTTTATTTGAGATTTTGAAAGATTTTTTTAAATTCATTGTTTTCATTTGTCTAATTTATTTTTTATATTTAAAAGTTTCGCGAATCATAGTTTGTTTCATCAGTTTTTTTTTGTGTTTTCGCATTGAACACTTTAAACACTATAAAAATTCATTAAGCCAATAAAAATAATAAAGATATTAGCCAGATCAAAACAATAGAAAATTTTTAAAAATACATTCATCCGCAAAAAATCCCAAATAAAACATAATATCAATAAAATAACTGCATTAAATAGTAATAAATCAATTTCTTTCAGAAATGTTGTTTTCAAAAAAATCGTGTATTTCAAGCAAGAAATTAATTAAATTTCGTAGATTTGTAAATGTGTATAATTTTCGAAATATTCCAATTTGTTGCACGGCATAAAAGTGTTAATACGTCGACCAAATCGTATCTGTAGTAACAAATCAAAATATATTACGAACGAATGACAACACGGTGGGACAGACATACAACGTAAAATTTAACAGGCGGATTAAATTTGATGACATGGTCCGTTGCTTTTGCAATGCGCGCAAAACAACCGAATGAAAAAATATTACTGTACATAATTTCCATTCGTACACATACGCTTTGACACACAAGGCAAACGATATTGTATGATGATGAACTCAGACACACAACGTGCACATTGTTAGGGTAGGTATAAATATAAATTAATTATACGTATCGTTTACATGTGTAATTCGATGTTATTAATTTGAATCGCATTCGGATGCATTTCTCGGTTAACAGTTCAGGAAATCCGTAATACGTTTCTCTTTATTCTGTTATTGGTGGTCGTGGATTTATTATGGGTCGTTGAAGTGGTGGTTTGTCATGTGGACTCTTATGTGTAAATATGCTTACTTTAATTGAAACAATAAATTTTCTCCGTGAATTTAAATATTTAAATATTTTATTAGTGTTTATTTTCAATTTATTTGAAATTTATTTGTATTGAATACTAAGTAATTAATTTATTACAAAACATAAATTGTAAACTGTATACAGAGTAGTTTAAGAGAAGTGAAATTCTTCACCAAAAAATGATATCTGGTGTAAATGATTAAAAAACAGTGTTCTTTCAATTAAAATATCTGTTAAAAAAACATCTTTATTTGGCATATTTACATAGTTCCATATTTTATTCAATTATAAATTTACCATTTACCATTTCTTTAATATTCTCCACTATCTTCTTTCCCTTTCTTTATCTTCCTCCTGGTTCACTTCCTCGCATCCCCACTATCTAATCATCTAATGCATCCATTCGTCTCTTTACTCTCCACAAAATCTGCATTGCCCATGCTGGCTAGTATTAGGATTTGGAATTTTACATGTGAGAATGTACTTGTGGCATTTTGATGCTTTCAGAAATCTCAAAGCGAGTTAATCTGAAAGTAGAAATATTCTCTATAATAAATATTCCCGATAATAAAAGAAAGGAAAACGGAAAAGTTTTCATTGTAAACAAAAAAAAAACTATTTAAATGTCAATTTGTAGACGTCCGTTATCTCTAACAATGAATATGAATTTTAAACAAACAAAAAACTCGTATTGCCTAATTAATAAAATTACACACAAAAAAACAAACACTAACAACAAAAGCAATTTGAATTTCAGTGTATAAAACTGTCAGGCAGGATCATCCGCACGTGTCCGATAATAGTCGAATCAAACCGAGCGAACATCCTTACAAACAATGGTCGTCAATAGATACGACGTCAACTACATGTGCACCACCTGGTGTGATCCTGGCGAACTAAATATCGATTACGTGATACGGTCGCGTCCTTGTTCGTTTACGTAACGCAAACGTGCGAAAATGAGACGCAAGATGACTTTTCGCAAATGTATTTATGTAAGAGTGAACGGCAGATATTAGAATGTTTTATTGTTTCGAAGGGCGTGTCTGTTCGCCGGCACTAAGTCTACACGTCAAACGAACCGTGTTTCGATTGTTCGATTATTTTATATTTTGACGTACGTCATAAACATGCATTCGAAGATATAATTTAATCTGCTGTTATTGGCTTTTATTGCGTGATTGACGTGCGCTGGATTTCGGTCGTTTTAATTTTGGTGGATGCGCCGTGTTACGTGCGATTAATGTTTCGAGTATTTATAATCAAGCATCCAATCCACAGAAATAGTAAAATTCAAGATAAAAATCATATTTTTAACAAAAAAAAAACTCAATTATCTACGAATAAATCTACATACGAATGTGTAAATTAAGTAATGAGTTAAGGGAGTCAGCAGGTTTCGAATTGAATGTGATAGTAATGGGTGACAATCTCTTTAGGGCTGATTCAATTTGAGAGTGATTTTATTTGACCCGGTAATTCGATCAAGCGAAGCATTTCACATCTCCGTCTACACACTCACTACATAACACTCCGTTACTGCTCCTTCGACTTTTATTGGCGTTTCAGCAGAAATACTCTTTTTTCTTCAAACGAAATTCAAAAGATTTTTTTGTTAACGTTGCATTGAAATATTCATTCGAATTTTATATTTACATTTTGTGAAAATTGAATCGGTTTTAAATATAATATACAGTATGTTCATAAATCCACTTTTATATAATTAAGTGTAGTTCCCAATGAATGTCTTTAAGTTTTTAATTTACACTCAAGGAACATAAATTTCTAAATATGATGTTTTATAATTTATAGAAAATGCTCAAGAAAGAAAAAAAAAGATAGAAAATGTAAAAAATATCACAATTTTAATACTCAGTGGAAGTTTGACGTTTGACAAATGTCAGTGTCAAAATTTAGAAGGATATTCACAGCTCAAGATTTCATTACTCAAATTACTCAAATGACTGTATATATTTATAGTGAGATTTTGTATCTATAATCTTTATTAAATGACCCCTATAGCAAAATAATTCTGTTAGAAAATGAAATGATCAGTCTTTCATATTTTCCTTCATTGATAAAAAAGCATGTACATTTACAATATATTACAATATTTTGCTGTTAAAGCGATATGGTATCAGAGGTCATATTGCTGAGTGATTCATGTCGTAAATAAATGAAAGATCTCAATTCGTTAAAATTTCATTCTCGAACAGTGCTGGTCGAGGAGTGTTCAGGTCAGGAACCTTTCCAATTGATCTAGGCGTTCCGCAAGGTTCTATTATGGCCCAATTCTTTTTGCACTGTACACTCTAAAAAATAATTGGATAAATTAATTAATTAAATTAATTATCCTGCTTCATGTAATGTTCAACTGACGTGTTAAATTTTACCTCTTGTCGAGTAATTATCAACACTCTTAGAAATGTTACTTATTAAAATTCCTATGTGGTGTAATAATAACTGTCAACATTAATTTTGCGAATGAATTTTATCTAGTAAAATTACACGAAGGCTTGGTAATTTTTACCTGGAGTATAAAATTAAATAGAAAATTTACCCCAAAAAAAATGCTGAGGGAAATTTACATTAAATGTTTCACTATTTTAGATTAATATTTAGATAACAAATTTTATACATCATCATTACATCTTGTCATTGGTGTTAGCTTTAATTAACTAAAGACTGTAGTAATTAAAACTTAATTGAAAGCATCAATGAATAAAACTTAATTATATCAAAGATCCTCTTATAATAATAATCTTAAATGGAAAATCAACGGTCAATGACAATAACCCATCTAAATTTTATTAGCCTAAACAAAAATAATTAATAATAGTTCAGTTAAATAGAACAAATATAGAGCAATTTGTTTTAACTTTTCCTAAAAAAATGCTTGTCTCAGTTACTTGGAAACATTTAAAATAAACATAACGTAATTCGGTTAATAATTGCGTAATTTTGTCATTAGGGAAATTTTTGGAGGAGTGCTTCCTGTTTCTAATGTGTGAGTTTGGGTTCGTTTCGTAATACAAATTAATGGAATGTCATTATTTACTCAGTGAACCCAACCCAACTCTTGAGAATGCATTTCGAAGTTTCGAACTAAATTGAAAACTATTGTTATGTTAAAGGATATTAAATAAAAAAATAAACATGAAGATGTTGATGTATCATAAATACAGTTATAATAAAACTTCACGGGGAGTAAGTTTGTTAAGCCGTAAACATCTATAACATTTGTTTTTTCTTCTTTTTAAAATTTTAGTTTTATTGAATGATGTGTAAAACCAAAAATCGGTCTTACAAACAAATTCATTTGTTTCACTCTTTGCCTTGCTTCCACAAATTTGGAATAAACATGAAGCCGCTTTTTTGTATTCGTAGAATAAATAAAAAACATAATAGCCAATTATTTTGATTACTCGCTTTATTTTGGGTAATTAGCGTGTGAACTCAAGAACGTAAAGAAGATGTAGTATGTGTAGTGTTCTACAACATAAAATATACAAGATGTTTCATTTAAAAATTAAACTTAGATTTTATGCCCAAAAAGAATAGAGCATGAAAATACAGGGTGATTCTGAAATAGGTCCTGATATTTTAACAGGTGATAGGTGACCTTAACCCCAAACCAAATCAGCAAAAACGGCAGTCCCATCTTTATTGCAAATTGCAAAATGTCATTTTTTATATGGGTATTTGGTTCTAATTACGGTCCTGTTCCATTTCCATATGTGTCGCGTTGAAAATCTACTTCCTTTGGCGGGAATAACATGAAAGTAGCAAAGCAACCTTTATTAATGATAATTCGGCGTTATTGTCGTATTTTACTCAAAACTTAAAATATTTTTTCCTGGCACACCCTTCAACATAGGACCGTCATTCTGAAATAAGTACTGATATTTTAATAGGTGATAGCTGACCTTAACCCAAATCCGCAAAAACGGAAACATTTTGAATTTTAGAAAAATTTCATTTTTTTTATACGCTTCAACATAGGACCGTCATTATTGCATATTTGGGGTTGGGCTATTGTCAGCTATCCCCTTTTAAAATATCAGTACTTATTTCAGAATGACCTGTATATAGTATTGTAGCGTAGGATAGGTATGTAGATTTATCCCAGTATTCAATAATAATAACTATGTATATTGAATATTCTTGAAGACTCAAATATTAAATGGTACTAAAAACTTTTAATTTTTTAATTTAGAAGAGAAATTTTATTAATAATATTTCAGTAAAAAAAAAAATCAGTAACAATGATTAAACTTTTTATAATCAATTACAATTTAAAATTACTAGGACCATTAACAAAGCTTTGAATAAATTGAAATTAATTTAGCGTTAAACAATAGAACGATAAATTGAAGCGACGCATTTGTTAAAATAAACTAAAACAAAAATCAGAGCACAATGGGATAATTAAATAACTCCACGGTGGAGCAAAATAAATCACCCCAATTCCACTTAATAATAAGTCAATTGAAATCAAAATGAACAGTGGATGAACAAAGGAGCGAGAAGTGGCAGATTCTCGGCTTGTTGCTTTGATTCAGGCTGAAGTTCCCCTAATTTACATTCTGAAGCTGTTCCTGGCACCAGTCAATAATTGTTGGTGACGGGGCGCGACGGGAGGTCGTTCCGTGTCGATACTCGGTTTTGCTTACTTCGCTACCGTTGCTTTTCGCAGCTCTTGTAAGTTTCTCGAATTTTGTCCTTAAATGAACTAAATAGTCACCATCGATAATAATAAATGCATTAAAAAAAAAGTTTAGAGTTTTTCACTGCCTTATTACTTGACATATGGTGCCGGACAAAATGATAGGACGTTTGCTAATAATATATATATATGTATATTGTAACCACCTTATATATTGGATATGTCCTTAAGAGTACGAATATAGAATTACAAGTTTGTATCTTGTACACGAAGGAAGGTAGAAAAAAAAGTGTAAATATAGGTTGATCTTGCCCGGTCAAAATGATAGGACGCATGTAATATTTTCTATTATTACGTTCGTTAGCAGTGGTCGATTTGTAGTGACTAGAAGCAGACGTGTCAATCTTCCATTTCTATCCCGTTTTCTAAACATTTGCGCCATTGAAATTAAAATGAGCCGAGGAATACAGTTGGACAAAAGTGAAATAGACCGGATTTTGTTATTGCGGTCACAAAATCAAACAATTGCAAAATTATCGAATAGAAGCCGTCACGTAGTGTATAACTACCTCGAAAATCCGAGAATTTACGGAAAAAAGAACAGTAGCGGCAGGCTTCGTGCTATAACAAAACGCGATAGACGAGCCATCTTACGCACTGCATCCAATTTTAAGGGAACTGCGAGGAAATTCGCTGCAGAAGCAGGAGTTTCAGCTAACGTAAGGACTGTACGACGTGTTCTGCAGAATAGTAAACAAATTAAACGCAAAAAACTGAAAGGAAAACGTCCTCTAAGTGAGCAACATAAGGAAGCTCGTTTGAAGTTTTCATTCGATCATGTTTCCTGGAACAAGGTGTGGAGAAGTGTAATATTTAGCGACAAGAAAAAATAATCTAGATGGTCCTGATGGCTGGAATTATTATTTCCATGATTTGAGGAAAGAATAACAATATTGGAGCCACCGGCAAATGGGTGACGGTAGTGTCATGGTGTGGGCCGTTATTGGATACCGTGGTAAAACTGATATTAATTTTATATCAGGCCTTATGAATAGTGAAAGATATATAAAATTGATTGAAGGCAATTCGTTCATTTTTCAACAAGATAATGCTGCAATACATACCGCGAAATGTGTTAAAGCTTATTTTACAACCAAAAATGTGAGAGTTCTCGAGTGGCCGGCCCGGTCACCCGACCTTAACATTATTAAAAATATATGGGCACAACTTTCAAGAACTGTGTTCGAGAATGGGGAACAGTATGAAGATGTTACGCAATTAAAACAAAGCAATCTCACAAATTGGAGTCTTCTAAGACAGGAAATTATTAAGCAGTTGTTCGAATCACTTCCTAATCGATTATTAGATGTTGTACAGCGGAAAGGTAGTTTCACCGAATATTAATATGCCATCAAAAAAATATTTCCATAGCATAAGTGAATTTTTTTTTAGTAATGTCCTATCATTTTGACCGGGCAAGGTCAGCCTATATTCACACTTTTTTTTCTAATTTCCTTCGTGTACAAGTTACAAACTTGTAATTCTATATGCGTACTCTCAAGGACATATCGAATATATGAGTATAAAATATACATATATCTTATTACGTTATACGGAATATATGAAAATAGCAAACGTCCTATCATTTTGTCCGGCACGTAGTTCATTTTTTAAATTTTTATGTTTGTCTGCTCAAAATGTTGTGATAATTAAAAAAAAAAGTGAATATTTCCCTTGATTTGTCTTTAATATGATTAGCAGATTAAAGACTGCCTGGAATTTAATAGTTTTTATACAAACAGTAAAAATAGCTTAAAATTTTAGGATATTTTGCCGCCGATTGTCATAAAAGTGTTATTACCAAAATTGATGTTATCAAACTTCTATTCTACGAGTTTAAAAAAAATTTCATGGTCGTTCCAACGTAAAAAATAAGAAATTAGAAGAAACGGAAATTGACTTATCCATAATATTAACACGGTGCCATCAGCAGAAAGACAATATGAACTAACAACACGACGTAAAATAAGAAGAGAAACTCGTTTTGACGAGACACTAAGCAGATCGGTTCCGTTTTTTTTTTTGTAATTATGGACATTCTTAGAATTAATTGGCAAGAATATCCGTCCACAGAAACTTAAAACGAAACAAAACGTCGGCAATTAGAAGATTATAGAGGAAGCAGTTCCAGCCAAGAAGATAACTTAACCTCAATCGGAATGATAATTTTACTAAGTGTTATATAAATTATAGAAGCCCGGGAGTCTCGGATTCGAGCTGTTATGTGTAGGTACGTTCAATTGTTTGTCAATAGTTGCCGGTAGCATTCACCATTGGCGGATAATTAATGGTGCTCTAGACGTATGGACAGACTTCTAGAGTAACAAGCTTACCCCTTTCACAGAACACATTTGACATTTGACACTTGAATTGCTAACGGTTTGACTTACGTCAGATGTAATTCAATGTACAGCTTGTGTCGTTAAAAACTTGTAATTGGCTGAATGAGCGCTCTGGTGCGCTAATCAACAAATAACAACAACAATATACAGAGTGGCCCACCGAAAACGAAACACACGTGTTTTCAGGTATTTAGAAGATTTTTTTTAAACGCTCAGACAGGTCAATTTTCCTTGGAAGGACAAATGTTTTATCTATTTGCAGTCACCTAATTGCAACCCTAAAAAGGAGGTCAAGTTCACCATAAAATTTTTAAATGACAAGTGGTATTTAAATCATTTGAAAGCCCAATCGATGGGCTTTCCAGAAGTATTTGAATTTTTGAATTCTGATCATTACTTCCCGAGTTATTGAGCTCTGAATATTCAAACTTTTTTCATTTTTTTACCGGGTTTGTAACTAAAAAAAAAACGAAATGCTCCAAACCGAGTAGATACCCCTTGCTATTTCAAAATTTTGGGGTAAAACATGTACCCTTGCAAAGAAAATTCACCTGTTTCAGTATTTTTTGAATATTCAAAGCTCACTAACTCGGGAAGTAATGATCAGAATTCAAAAATTCAAACACTTCAATAAAGCCCATCGATTGGGCTTTCAAGTGATAGGTATATAAATACCGCTTGCCATTTAAAATTTTTAGGACGAACCTCACCCCCCTTTTAGGGTTGCAATTAAGTGACTGCAGATAACTAAAACATTTGCCCCTCTTCCGAAGAAAATTGACCTGTCTGGGCGTTTTCTTTTTTAAAGCGTCTAAATACCTGAAAACGCGTCTGTTTCGTTTTCGGTGGGCCACTCTGTATTTTATAAAACGAATCTCATCTTAATCTCATCAATTATTTAAAATCTTCAATTACTGCTAATAAATTATCCGTAACATCCGAATCGATTATTAGTTTAACTATTTTTTAATTTATTTTTTATTTATTTACTTTTAGCAAATAAAATGAAAACAGACCATACCGTTTTAATTTATTTAAATTGAACTATTCAAATTTGATTTGAAATTAACAAATTTTTATCTACTTAACTTTTAACACGAGCGCAGACTAATAAAATGCATGGATGGAATTTTTTATCATCTACAGCATTATTTTTCTCCTCGAATGGTTCGTAAATAATCGAATAATAAAAAAAGGAGCAAAAAGAGATTAAAAGTATTTGTAGTTGGTATATCATTAGTGGGACGAATATATTGATGAAAAAAAATGTACAGAAAGTTGCTTTTTTTACAAACAACAAATAAAAGCTTATTCTCTTGTACATTAACAACAAATAAAATCAAAGTTATCCTACTTCAATTGACAATTTTTTTACGTCAAAATTGTGTGTACAAGAATGGACGAATTAATAACGATCATCCGTAAATTTCTAACTAAACAGGCCACCATTCGTTTCGATTCATCTCCACACTTTACTCTGGAGACTTTGGCGGCGATCGTTACATGCATCGTTTACTTTTATCTATACAAAGAAGTTTCAAATATGAAAAATTTCAAACACGGATTAAAACCAATACCAATACATTACAAAAAAACATTACGAAGTGAGTTGCAAATTGTATATAGTTCATTTTAATTGTTTATTTTTTGTGTAGAAAGTTATAGCATAGATTCTATATACACGAGTTCCATTTGCAAAAATGTCTTTGGCGTTAAAAGAAATCCATCGTTGGGAGAATGTAAAATTTGCGGTAGCCATTTTTCTCAGTTTGGTTGGACGGTACCTTTCAGTAAGATAGAAGAAGAAGAAGATTTATCGAAAAACCAACTACAAATTTAGTAAGTCGCCAAATCGTTTTAAAAAAATAAGTACGAAGAAATGTGAATTTCCATATGGAACAATTCAAAACAATAGAATCGCTTTCTACAATTTGTTCTAAGATTGTACATTCCTTTAAAGCGTAAAATATATGACATAACACCATTTTAAAAAATTGTGAGATTTTGTATTAGCTGTAATGAAATATATGTGAGATGTAATAAAAAGTAATTTAATTTTTGGTGTGATTTTATTTATGCACAATGTTGCTAGTCCTATAACAAATTAAAGGGTTAATATAGAAACTTTATTACAAGTCAGAAAATTGTAAACACCAAAAAACCATTAAAATTTGCATTCAATTACTAATCATATACTATATTTCCAATTTATTCAAGTCCACACGCTAAAATTTGATGACCATATCCAATCCGGATTAAATAAGGACTACATCAAAATGCACATAGAAATGAGCAGTTTATGCTAGGCGGCGGCGACGTTGGCGCAATGTATCACTGTGGCGTAAGTGAGAACTAATCAGGTATAGTGCACATCCTTGTAAGCTGACCCTCAGACCACATTCAGACGACCATCAATATGTGCTGCAAGAGCCCCTATTACTCCCAAAA
This sequence comes from Lethrus apterus, assembly GCA_018397195.1. Taxonomy (NCBI): domain Eukaryota; kingdom Metazoa; phylum Arthropoda; class Insecta; order Coleoptera; family Geotrupidae; genus Lethrus; species Lethrus apterus. The sequence continues at coordinate 16,696 of JAFFZR010024545.1, read as the reverse complement.
TTATATGCATAATACATTCGTGAAAATAATGTAATTGTATACTAAATGATCTTTAATGAAAATATTTTAAATCGAAAATATATCTGAAAATGATATTAGTTATCTATTAAGATTATTTTTTTTTGAGAAAATTTTTAATTTTAGATATTTCGGTTGAAACGTGATAAGACTTTGTTATCGTGAATCATAATCCTAATTGCCTTACGAATTTCGATAAATATTGATCAGAAAGAACCAGTTGGTCGTTGACGATATTTAAAATTACGTATTGTGTGGAAAAATTAATGCAGGAGTTTCTGAGATGTGATCAAAAAACTGAAGATTTACATTTTACCAAAAATTTTGTTATATGAACTGTATAAAAATTATTCATTAATGCTAATCTTCCTATATTTTTGTATCTTTCCAATCAGTAATTTTGTAGGTTAAAATTATTCAATTATTACAGTTTTAGACAAAAAAATGCTTTTCTGCACATTAAGATGATTTTTCCGACGACGAACGTAAAATTTTTAAAATAAAAGCTGGTTTACGCAACGAAAAATAATTACTCTAGGAAATATAAAGAAGGAGAAGGACGAGAGAGGATAACCGGAACGCCTGCAACAGATATGTGGGCAACCGACGTCAGCACCGTCCCTTGCAATCACAGTAATGTCGAAACCATGTAGCATCTCGCCAACTGTGTTAATCCCCCGTCGTGCTGCACAAAAACAACCTACACTGATTAAACTTTATATTTATTGCACAACTCTAATCTCTTATTCGTGTTATCTGATGCAACCAAATAATAACAATTGTAAACTAAATTAAAATTTGTTTTAAAACCGTAATATTTTATATGAATTTTTACCAGTTTGTATCTTTGTACTTAATATGTAAACATTTTCATATTTACTAATGGAAACACAATTTCTCAACAGAAAATTAAAATATAATCAATGGAATCGTACCATCAACATTTCCTATTTATTTTATAATCGATTTTGTGTCCTGCAGTGTATTTTTACATTTTTTTTTGGCCCTCTAATGTCTGTGACATACGATTTCCGTTGCAATTTCCCTAATCTTCTAATAATAGTCATGATTTTTTTTACTTCACTTCTTTCATGTTATTCAGCAATTTTTGCCCCATTTATACTTTAGAAAACATTATTTTTTCAGAGTGATTTGCATCTCCCATTTTAAAACATTTACTTATTTTAATCACTCTTTTACTGTTGAATAAATAAATAATTTACTCCACTTATACACAATTTTTATTAAAAAAAAAACATCACCGGTTCCCTTTCTTTAAACGAATGAGTAATCCATCTTTCCAAGTTATTTGATGATCTTGAGGAAACGTATCCCAGAAGAAAAATTTGAACTTAAGAATTAATAATTCTCAATCGTAATAATAAAAGTCTGAAAAAATTAATTTAGTATTCTACATATAAAATGTAGATAAGCAATAGGTATTTAAATTATATATTTTGGTTTGTTTTGTTATTTTCATTATTTTTTTAATTGGGTTCGGTTGATCGTAAGTTTTATTTGTTTTACAAACACAGTGAGGTATAATATTGGTCTTTCTGAAAAAATTCTACAATCTAGATTTTTAACATCAAATAAGCGGGGAAAATAAAACGTCATGATTTTTTTCAATTTAGAGAATGCATGCTAATATATTTTGAAAATCCTCTTAAATTTGATTTATTTCAAATTGATCATAAATGAAAACTTTGAATATAAAAAAGAATCTTCAAAGTCAAGGAAAACTCTCTCGCATTTAATTTTCTTCTGAAAACTTTTAACCTATGAATATTTGAGAAACATTGTCTTTACAAGATTTTACCAAGAATTTAGTAAAAATATCAAATTTCCATAATCCCAATTTACGTCTTACAAAAAATGAAAAGCTTTTATTTTCTAAGTTTGATGATTTAGATGGATTTTTGAATATTTTTCATCCTAGATAGAGATTTAACTGATTATATTTCGAAATCTATCTAAAGACTATCACATAAACCAAAAAAATGTTAAACTATTTTTACTAGGTTTTTCTTTTTGATTACCACTTGTTTTTTTTTTTTTTTTGGAAATAATAACATGGTTGTTCCAGATACTCATTCATTAGGATAATAATCTCAAGGTGGCTTTCCGATCAACCAGATTTTCCACATCTCCCTTTTAATCTCTTAGGACGAATTTTATACACATACAACTATGTACCAATGGGTTCGTCCTGTTAATGGTATAGAACCATTCAATTTTTAAAATGTTCATTTACTAATATTGGATATTGGATTTGTCAACAACACGCTAATCAATAATTTTTCATCCTTTTATAAAATATAAAAATTATTTGGCTCCATAAAGTAGGCAACCAAACTAACAGTTTTATACCAATTAGAATATGGTTCATACAATTTCCGTTAGATGTCCGTACTGTAAAGCATTGCGTTTGATAAACATTGCATAGTTGAGTTAATAAATATAAATCATCGTTTACGTAGCGCAATAATTCACGTAAATTAATCTAATCGTGACTAATAATGGTCTGATACGTATCTTTATTATTTATATTGAGGGTAAAAGTGGGCAATGGCGGATGAACATAGTAGTGATGATTCGGACACAGAAAATCAAAACGAACTGCACGGTGTTTTACACAAATGGACAAATTACATACACGGATGGCAGGACCGATTTATCGTATTGAAAAATGGCACGCTGTCGTATTATAAAAGTGAGCAGGAACTGGGTTATGGATGTAGAGGAGCACTGTCATTAGCCAAAGCCACAATTAAGGTTTGTGTGCAATTGTTTACTTTTGGTATTGATTGATTGTCAGCTGTTTAATACATGTTTTACAGCCACACGAATTTGACGAATGCCGTTTTGATGTTTCGGTTAATGATTGTGTTTGGTATTTACGTGCTGACAGTGTTGAAAGCAAACAACTTTGGTTTGATGCCTTGGAATCGTACAAGGTAATATCCCATTATGTGGAAATTTAGTCGCAAACCTTCTTTACATTTAGGCAGAGTCAGGTTATGGTACAGGTTCGGAAAACAGTTTAAAACGACATGGCTCTAGTGTTAGCTTACAATCAACAACATACAGTACTGCATCAGGCAGTAGTTTTAAACGAACTGGACGTAATTTACGAGAAAAACTTGCCGAAATGAATACTTTTAAGGACATACTATGTGGACAGATTGATACTCTCCAACAATATTTTGATGTGTGTGCCGAAAGTGCACTTCAAAATGGTTTAAATTTCAATCTGAAGGAAATAAAGGATGTTAACGGTATTAGCAGTAAGTATTAATTCATTCCTACAATTGACATTCAAGTTACCGGTACAATTTTAAAATACACTTGTATTTAATGTTAAAACGATACATCGATAATTGTTTAATTTATTTTTTGGCAACTTCCCAAATAGACATTTTCTCAGAATTCCGGCATTTAAATTGGTTTTCATTGAAACTTCTGAACTCGTTGGAAATTGATTTAATTTTTTTGTACATTTTTTTATTTACGGATTTTGCGTCATTTCAGCAGACTTGCCAGCTATCGACTTCAAAGGTGAAGCGATAACATTTAGGACCACGACTGCGGCAGTGTTGGACACACTGGCTCATTGTGTTGATCTCGTCATGCAGAGGGAGGAATCATGGAGGAAAACGTTGGAAAAAGAAACTGAAAGAAGAAGAAAAGCTGAGAGTGCATCCAGAAGTTATTTTGATCAATTACAAAAAAATCGTAATGTTCATACAGGTCCTGATTTAGAGGTAAGATTTTACCCTATATGGGTTATATGGTCATTAAAGATTTCAATTTGTCGAAGTGTGAATGATACGAATGCAGCGTTATTTGATGCAATTTGTTTGTAAGGAATTGTTTCAATTGTTTCTAAGTAAAAACAAACATTTATTTGGTATTTCACAATTGAAAGTGTCATGTTTAATCATTTCTTCATCTTTTACTAAAACCCTTGTTCCTTCCTCTGTTTTAATGAAATATCTGCTTAGGCAACTCTCTTTCTTCCCCCATATCTGCCCCCTCAAATTCTCACACAAAGAGAATTCCTTTTGAACCCCACATAGCCTGCATTTGATAAATTCCTCTCTGATCTAATACTTAATTATCCTTATTATG
>JAFFZR010024309.1:0-10040 GCA_018397195.1 Lethrus apterus | reverse complement strand
GTCATTTAAAAAAAATTATGATGACGTCATTGTGCAAAAACAAATGACGTCATTTCAAAAAAATTAACGTCAGAAGACGGCATTTCAAAAACAAAAATTGACCTGTCCGAGCGATTTTCTTAAAAACATTATAGAACGCTTTTATGAATTTTGTTCCAAACTTTATCACCACACTGTATATTTATGGACACTGTTTTATTACAAAAACTTATCGTATTTTCTTCTGAGTAACTGCAGCTATTTCGACTTTCGTTTTTATTGTCATTAAGATGCGAATTGTTAATAGTATTATTAATAGTTAATTTCCTCCGACTCTATATGCCTGTCTAAGGAAGGATAGGTTGTCTCAATTATTTAATATTTCAGAAATAGGTTAAATTTTCGCAAGCAATAAATTATTGTTTATGCCAGTCAGTTCGCTCGTGATTAAATTCAGAATGTAAGCTGTATGTTACATTATATAATAGTGTCGTGCAAGTAATATAGAATCGCCGTTTTTGGCGGATTTGAGTTCGACTCAAGCTCTCATCTGTTTGAATTGCCACCTAAAACTGAGCCATTTTCTTACTGTTCCCTTTACTGCATTGTATAAAAATTTTAGGTTCTTTATCTTATTTTTTTTCTGATGTAACTATATTTGCTATATGTTTGGTATATCGCTGCAAGCAACACTAGCTCCTAGGCTATAAGAATTACACCACTGTTGTATTCCTCCAGAATATCTTCTTTAATGTGAAATCCTCCAACATAGATCTCATAATCATTAGATGCAAGAGTCAGTGACACTTACGGTGCCTTCTTCGCACCATCTACGGTAGATAAACGTTTCCACTGTGTATATAAGTGCTTATTTTCCCCACGAGTTTCTTAAGATCATGCCCTATTATTGCACATGTTGTATGAACCATTTCGCTTCTCTTCCTAGATATGCATCAGTCGAGTTAGAAAAGACAAGTTTGATTGATATGTAGCCAGAGAAGGATTTTCCGTACACCTGTGTACGCGAAGGCGTTATTATTTTACTCATAAAACTCAAAACGGCTTGCGTTCTCAGAACGCGATATACGTGATATTCTTAATCGAAATAAAAGACTTCAATTGTAATGAAAAATGTTTAATAATATTAATACATTATTCAAATATACATATATTAATTTATTATTAAAAGCGACTATTGCTTTATTAATTGCTATGGAATTGATGTAAAAACTAAACACTGGTTACGACATAGGTTCTCTTCTTGTTCATCACTCAAGGAAATTGCGATCTGTTCTGAAGGGTTTCGTAAATATTTATGAGTGAGGAGACTAATATTAGTATATGACTTGTTTCTTAATCTCCTTATTCACTAAATCTGACATTAGGCGACTTCATCTGAAAAAAATTAAAAAATGAACACAAGTGTTCAGAATTAGGAGAACCGCCAAAATTGTTGCATGGTTTCACCATGGTCTTACTTCGAAGGGGTCAATGTTGATTTGTATTTGATATATGCAATTAAGTAACAAGAATTAGCAAGAATAAGCAATTAAGTATAAATATTGTTAAGTAATAAAAAAAACTGTATTATCAATAAAAAAAAAAAAAAAAATCAAATCTATAACATATATTGAAAAATGCATATTTTGCGGCATATGTTGACCCATGGCAAGTAATATTTTCCCGTGTTGTATTTGTCACAATGGAATTCTTTATTTTCAAATCTCTTTTTTGGATTTCACAAAAACAAGCATTTTGTGTTTTAATTATTTCAACATTAAGCTTCGCCTAACATTGAAGTAAGATTTGTAATACTCCCTATATTTAACTCGCAAACATTTTTTGTTATATCTTTATTTTAATTTTGAACTAATTCTTCACAGGTTTGCAACAAACTCTGTTAAGAAAGCGGCCAATTTGTTACTTAATTGTCGATAATATTACCTTTATAATTAAGCACCCATTATGTTAGTATTATTTTATCCTCAATAGTCGTAATTAAGTCCATTTTTCTTACAAATAATATTGGTGATTACATTACTTATTTTCATAAATAAGAAATAAGTAACAAGATTTTTCTTTCTTTTGCTTCGTGTAGGTAATTACGTAGCTACATGAAACAAAGAACAAAGAAATTACAAAAATCTCGTTGTTATGTAAACAGAAAATCATTAATTTGCTTTTGAAAAAATTAATTATTGATGAATATTAATGTTAAATTATTATTTACCGTTGGCTGCGATAAAACGATGAGTAATTAAGATTCACTCTATATAACAAATTGTTTGTCTGCAGCCGACCAGCCTGCTTTCGCATACAATATCATTCTATCCTTCGCCCATTTCGATATACATACACCCTTTTCCGCCTTCCTTATCTTCTCTTCTAACGCCACCTTCGTCCAGTTCTCGTATCGTTTCCGTCTCACTTTCCACTCGTATGTCGCTACCCTCTCACCTGTTTTTATCTCAATCTTCTCCCTTCCAGTCTCTCTAGCCTAAGTGTCTTCTTCAGCCCTCTCTGCTGCGCCCTTTCTTCTCTTTTCTGTCCCTTCACCCCCAAACTTCATCCGTAGATAATAATTCTCCGCACATAGCATCCCCAGACTGCCATCATCTCCTCCAAATTTCAAATTTATCCTTGCTCCATAATACCTTTCTCAGACTTTCCTCCGCTTTTCTAGCTTTTTCACACACATACTTGAGGTGCTTCTCAAAGCACCTCCCTTTCTGAAAACAGTAGATTTCGTTTTCTTCACTTTTAGTTCTATGCTAGTCCTGTCCAGCTTAGACAACATCCTTTTCACCCCGTTCCTCCCTCTCCACCACTAAGACTAGGTCGTCCGCGAATGCGAACGACTGTAATTTGTTTCTTCCCAGTTTTTATATTTATAAACGGTACCTATATGTAAAGATTAGCCATATATTTTTTTTCAGATATGAAATAATATGAATTATTATTACCTAATAGTAATAATTATTGTGCCATTTTTCTTTTACTTTTTCTCCACGAACTGTATGCATACTTTCCTGATATGATATTATATTATGTTCGTAGGGAGCAAATTAACATCTTTAATTTAGCAAAAAGAAAACGAGCTGAAAATATGCGTGTACATCCGCTCGCGCTGTCTAATGACATGACCTGCATATTAAGTGCAACGAATTTTTAGCAACTGTTTAAGAGGAAAAACATCAAGCATTCTTCTAAATTATATGTTTAGTTTTAAAATAACGGTTATGAAAATATACACTGTGTTGCTTTAAATCTACGACGCGAATTATTGCAAATGAAGGGTGCACGGGAATAACGATCAAAGTCACATTTTAAGCAAACTGAGAAAACTGAACTTTTATTTTTGAAACTGTACTACTTGCACAAAAAAGATTTGTTTATTCTACTGCATTACGTTCCTTAACAGTATAAGTTGCGAACATTTGCAAGTGGATTTTGATCGTTTTTACTTACACTGGTTTGGATTTTGATTGCTCTCCCAAAGGGTACCCTAATTTTACCCGCTTATTTTACGTACTGTGATCACTTTTTCGACGTTTTAACAATGCAGATATATAGCTTTGAAAGTTTACTACAAGATGGCATCAAAATTTCTATTTGTCGAAAAATGTGACTTTGATCGTTATTCCCGTGTACCCTTCAAATATTATCTCCCGTGATTATTTTAGATCAACATCTTCAAGACAAAAGTTGTTCAGAATTAAAAGCTACATGTAATGCACTAGTTAGTTTTGTTAAACATGCAGAGAATCTTCTTAAAATCAATAAAAAATGTACAGCGACATCGAGAAAAAAAAATTAGTCAAAGTAATCCATGAACAAAAATCGGCATGTCTTTACTTAAACCACTATTTATTTCTTAATGTCAAATTGACGTTTGTCAAAAGCGTTGCCAAAAGCTTTTCATTTAGAATCCTATTTTAGAAATGGAAATGAAACAGAAAACAGTGAGTGGCCATATTCTTACGTTGCCTGTTATGAAAAATTTCAGGAGGATTCTAAAAGAAAAGCTTTGATTTGTAATCAATATGTGCCTCTTTGACAAGTAATATGACGGCTGTTGTTTTATAATTTATTTCTAGAAAGTCATGGCCAGACACTATTAAATCCGTTATTTTATAGTACATTATTTATCGATTTTAAGAAGATTTTCTGCATATTTGATAAAACTAACTAGTGAATTACATGTAGCTTTTAATTTTGAACAACTTTTGTCTTGAAGATGTTGATCTAAAATAATCACGGGAGATAATATTTGCAATAATTCAATTTTACATGTAAAATCCCTATGTCGCAGATTTAAAGCAACACAGTGTATGTTGTAATTAATAGATGATATAAAGTGTTATGTAGCAAACATTTTCAAATGATAAATGTTAATTTTTAAATGTAAATGTTTGAGTGTTTGTTTTTATAAGAAATAATTTACGAAGGTTGGTGCGTAAATAAGATTACATAATAAAAATAAACATTTTGGGCTATTTTAAAATAAATAATTGATAATTAATCTTTTTTAAATTCCGTAATGTCTGATATATTCCAATATCTGTTAAACAGCTCACCTACATAGATTTGTCCAAGGTAGCAGACGCCTGGTGTTACTACGTTCACCGAGAGGTGTAGCTGATCATCAGTTTTAGATTATTCCTTAAATAGTAATTTTTTATTCATACTAACTTTTTCCATGGAAAATAACTACCAGTAAGTAGTCACACGTAGTCATATGGGAGTTCGTAAAAAGGGTTTAACGCAAGTAAACTGTTTAAATGAAGATGAAACTAAGACCATAATGTTTATTTCTTAAATAAAATTAATAAAATTTTAAAAATGTTATTAATTTATAATATAGGTTTTTGTGGTTGAATGATTTCTGTTCCTTCTAGGTTTACGCAATTTGATCCAAACTCAAATCCGCATTAACGGCGGCATGTTATTGACATACGGAATAAATTATTATTATTACGGCGGTCCTATCTTCATTTTAAATTTTCGAAAAATTTCATTTTTTTTTGTATTGGCATTCGGTTCTAATTACTGTCTCCATTTCAATATGCGTCGCATTGAAAATCAACTTCTTTTGGCGGAAATGACATTAAATATTGCAAAACAACCTTTATTGTCGATAATTCGGCGTTATTTTCATATTTTACCATTCAACATAGGACCGTCGTTTTATATTTGGGGTTGGGCTATCACCTATTAAAATAGCGGGACACATTTCAGATTTCGCTTTTCAGCTGTCACTTCAAGTTTGAAGTGGTGTCCAATTTCATAAAATTTTAGCGATTATTTTCTATAAAATTGCTGTAACAATTGGAACTAATATAATTGAATCGGTAAGTGGAAAAAGGATAAGATTCCCGAAACCCCACTTTTGAGAAAAACGAAAAAAAAAAATATGTTTCTTGCCCAAACTATAAGTTCTACTGAAAAGCTATCCATTGAGGAATTGTAGACCATGAAATCAGCTATTTCTTAAAAAATGTTCAAAATGTAATGTCACTCAGTTTATCAGTTATCAATGTTTAAAGGCCGTATAATCTTATTCGCATTTTTGGGAATATTATCCTTCTTCCACTCATCGATTCAATTATACTTACGTCATTTTGACATTTTGTCATCGCGAACAAGGTGTACATATAGTCCGAGAGCCGGTAATACTGCCGGGTATGTGATCGTTCCTATAGACCATATCCACATAAAACGAAAGTTCATAGTCACCTTTAAACCAAATGGATAGGTTGCCTCGATTCCCATGGCCCCAAAGTTGTTTAATAGCTTAATGTAACCATACTATGGTGTTATTTGTCGAGTATAGTATGGGTACACAACCGCGCGATTTGCCGCATACCTCGAACATCTGTCACTTTCGCTGTCGATAATACCACTTTTTCGTCGCGACATGTACGCTAGCGAACCGTCCCGACGCCATGTCGAAAATAAGCGTCTTCCGTCTCCGAACTATACAATTTTGACCTTTTCCCAGCCACGAAAATCGCCAATTTCACAAGACAAACTGCATTGCACTTGAAAAATTAAGAAAAACATTAAGCTATTAAATAACTTTGGGGCCATGGGAATCGAGGCAACCTATCCATTTCGTTTAAAAGTGACTATGAACTTTCGTTTTATGTGGATATAGTCCACAGGAACGATCACATACCCGTCAGTATTACCGGCTCTCGGACTAATATTAGGTTTGTTCGATTTGCCCATTTACGTCATGACGCGAAATACTGCTTTTTGACGCAACGTTTTGTATCTCGCAACTTTATTTTAGCGTCCAAACGCGAATGTTAGACACAACCGCAGAAATATGACATTTTGTTCGATTTGATAAAGCTTCGCATTTCGGTTATTTCGTAAATATATACCTACCATAATTGTCCGCACTGCTGTGCGTTTTTCTTTTCTGTCAACTAGCTGTAATAGACATATAAAGTTCGATTAATTCTAAACAAACACTTACCAAAATCTTCCATCTTTAGCCCGCGTGCAATCTATTACAGTTGAAATAAATAATAACTCACGCGGAATGACAGATATTAGTATTCTAGGGTTCTCAGTATTTTTACCTATCGGTACCAACCAAAACTATTTTGCGTTGCGTAATCTTCACACGGACGCATACATCTACTCGGACGCAGATGTAAAATATTTGACGCAGCACGTTGACGCGTCAACATTTATGTCACAAATCGAATGTGTAAAGAACGGCGCTTGCGTCTCACGTTTTGACGCAAGGAGCAAATCGAACAGACCTATTAATTTTTACTGCTTTATAGATGTTGAACGTATAACATAGTAAATATTTGCATGGACATCATTCATAATTACAAGAACTTTTTTATATATTTATTTACCTAATATACACACTTCCATCACTGGTATAACTACGATAACTAAAACTATATGGCATTCATTTTCTTCATTCCTCGTGTCTTCCATTTCCATAGATGTATACCCTTGTAATTTTCGCCCTATGTTATTATTAAAAAATGTAATGCATTTGAATACCGAGTACAGATACTGTGTGGATGTTCTGTAGAAGAAGCTATTTATTTATTAAAAGTGTCCCAGTTTCAACTCTGCAAACACAACTTCCCCACATCTGTATACTATATACATTATTTTCTAACTTAATAATAGGTGCGTTTTTTTTTTATTCTCGCTTCATCCCGTAAATTAATTCAATAATATTTATATTGAGTACTTAACAAATATATCATTATTTATTAGTTAACTCTAAACAAAAGTATGAATTAAGGCTCCCTCACATAGACGCAATAAATGTTATATAGTCGGTGCGGTATAGCTTATTTCAAATGAGAACTATGATGCGTCATTAACTGATCTGCCCGAAAAGTGGGAAAAAGTTCATTGGCGTAGTTATGTTAGAATTATTTACTTGCCAAATAATACCTTTATGTAAGTGTACTATAAAAGTCAATGTCTATAAGGAACTAATTACTATCTAAACATAAATTACAAACTACAAAACTTGCTAAAAACTTAGATAAATATGAATTAGAAATTATGGAAAATATCCTACGCCACTGCATGTATTAAAATGTGCCAAGTGATGCCAACTAAAAGGAAAATTCGTTTCTGCGCATTGATGACGCATCAGAGTTCTCATTTGAAATGAGCTATACTCGGTGCGATATGTCGCTGCATACACAAGTACAACTATACTACTAGTACAAGTACAACTATACAAGTATACTAAGTATACTTATAGGGCTTATAGGTATAACATAAGTTAAGTACCTACCGAGGCTTATCTCTTTAATTTATCGATTCATTAATTTATTGTTCAAATATCGTTCAACGCTATAGTGTCGTGTTGCAGATTGCTGTTTGTTGTTACTTGATCGTAATATTAGCAAACTTCATTTAGTGATGAATAGTGCTTTCAGATAAAATACTTTTAATAACAATTACTTGTTGAGTAAAATGATAATTAAAATCTTGTTGAATAAAACTTTGCTATTCTTTCTTAACGTGATCTCCGATTTATAATAACAGGTTTGCCATCATACCAGGCCATCATGGTTATAAGCAAGGAGAGTTATATGCAGATTTCTTAGAAAAGTATTAGTAATGGTTTCTTTTATATTAAATGAACCCAAACGAACAAAAGGCGTAAATAATTATTTCCTATTACATCTTAGTACTGTGATTTTTGTATTTTGAAAGCTTTCGATATTCCATTCGTAAATATTAAGAAAAATACAAATAAATCAAATAATCTCAAGAAAATATATGTATAATTGCGAGATACCAAAATAGCCGTGTTGTAGGTTATACAGATGTCCATGGATGGAGTTACAAAGAGGAAAAACTTTTTTAATATGCGTTATACTGAAAAAAGTTTTTCTTCATAAAAAATCTACTTTCCTCAAAACGTTTCAAAACATATTTGGATTTGACTACAGACATAAACTTACTTATAAATGCAATATTATTGCAGCTGATAATTTTATTTTTCAACTAAACACCGATCAGGTTTAGTAATAAACAAGTAAATAAGTATTAATTCTTAACTTAAAACAGATCTAACAACCTCTATTCAATATAGTTGCCTCCAACTTGTACACATTTTTCAGTTCTTTTAATAAATTCTTTGTAAACGTTGTGTATCGTAGCAGCACATTAATCTCATTCGCCGCATTCCTTATTGCTTGTTTTAATTGATCTAAATTTTGTTCTACATCATGAGCAAACACTTTTTCTTTGAACGCTCCCCATAAAAAGAAATCCATTGGTGTAATATCAGGTGACCTAGCAGGCCATTGCTGCCAATCAATTTTCCAGGAAATTGTCGACGTAGTCAAATCCAAATATGTTTTTCGACGTTTTGAGGAAAGCAGAATTTTTTATAAAGAATAACTTTTTTCAATAAAACGCATATTAAAAAAGTTTTTTCTCTTTGTAACAGCATCCATGGACATCCTCTGTATTTATGAAAGTACTCTTGTACTACCCTTGTAAAAAATATTCATGTCATAAATGAATATAGTAAAATACAAATCTGTGGTGATTTGCCAAAAGCTGATATGTCGGTTTTACTAAGTTTACAGGAAGCCACTTTAAAGTTTTTATGGAATTGACAAATACATTATCACAAACAAACTTCTTCAAAATAATATCTATTTTAACGCATGCTTAGTTTCTTGGATTGACATATCAGCTTCTGTAGATAAAACTTTGGACTTTTTTACATATCAAGGCGATAAAACCAGAAAATTGAAAAATATGACATATCAGCTTTTGGCAAATCACCACAGAAATATAAATTGATTGATTTTGTAACTTTTTAATGAAAAATATCTTGGTACATTTTCGGTTTACCTGATACATAAAAAACGACACGTATGACGTGCAACGGAATTTAAAGCGTCCTTACTATATTAAGTTTACATATATAATTCAAGAACTGTTCTACTAGATAGTCCATATTATTATCCTATATTTCCTTTATAACAATCGTGCTTCAACTTCTATGAGAATTTATAATGTTTACATAACCAGCTGTTTTCATTACAATAAGAAACTTGTAGACGATTTATACCAGGTGTTTGAAACCGGTATGTTCGTTATTTTAAAAGATTTGCAAAAGAATTTTGACAGAGAGCGGAACATAACAATGTGTGGATTATTGACTTTTCTTTTGAAATAAGTATAAAGCACATCAGAAAGTACGACAAAAATGTGGTGTAAATACAGTTAATACTATGAATTAAAAAAAATATGATTCAAGATAAGGGGACAAGAAATTATAAACATGGATTCGAACATAGCACAATCATTAAACAGAATATGGAATTTGAGTGGACATACAGTAACACTAAAATATAATGTTTAAATCTATCTATATTAATAAAAATGAATTTGCAAAATGTCCGACGGAGCATCACTTGAGAACGGCTCGACCGATTTGGCTGATTTTTTTTTTGTTGTGTTCGTAATTGTCAGGACAAGGTTTGTATGAAAGAAAATTTTTGGAAAATCCACGGAAAAAGTCGGAAATTTTCAGGGTATTT
>JAFFZR010024308.1:0-10174 GCA_018397195.1 Lethrus apterus | reverse complement strand
TTACATAGATTATATGGTTAATGAAGTGACCTTTAAATATGACGGGAAATTAAAAAATGCAATAATATACAGAGTGTTCCATTTAAAATAACGAAGTTCGTATGCATTTCCTATATAACCGGAAGTCTGGCAACCTTAAAAATATTTTTAGAATGTGCAACTTAAAAATCCAAATAACTTTTGTATTGAACATTTTTTCGTATCTTTAACAGCAATGGAGTTATCGAGGAAATACGCTTAAGTGGCCAACCTGTATATACTTAGTCTTTCGAGTATTCACTTCCATTTTCATTCTTTCTATATCTTCTGTTCAAAAGTCCCAGTCCAACGCTAAAAAAGAAAATATATAAATGCTTCCCATATCTAGAAGGTTTTTAGATTTTTATATTACAAAATTAACCGTTACACATAAATACAATATACATAATCTATTTAAGAACGTAAAAACAACAATAATATGGCAAGAAGGGCATGGAGGGATGAAGTCAGACGGGCGAAACAGGAAAGAGAGATACAAACAACTTAACACAAAATCGGAATGAAACAGAGAACTCAACTCTACCTTCTGACACTTAATGGTAGAAAGAATTGGGATTAAGTATTAAGTAAGCAAAAACAACAATTCATTATTCTCTCGGGTGCAACGTGTATATTTTAATCAGAGATCAGCGTAAAGAAATATTAATTAATCCTTTTCCAGAAAAACTCAACCTTCACATAAATTTACATTTAGTATTTAATTTCTACATCTCGCACTACATTTAAAATTTCTCCTCTCATTTCGTTGTCTATATTTCCATTTTTTCGATATAGTCCAGTCAGATGTATTCTTAGCATAATGCCGAATTTGAGGGGTTCCTCGAGTGTCAGTGGCGCCGCTATCGCGAGTAACGCATTTAGGTAATTCGATATCTCGAGAACGAATCATTTTACACAAAAAACTATAGAAACCTTTTCTCTTATAAATTGACTAACTTTTTTATTCGAAACTTTTTTTTCTGGCATCAATACTTGTCGACTTATTTCGTTAGAAATTCACAAACATCCGTATTTTCGTCAGTTTTTTGCCTTTACCTCCATATCCGTTCACTTTATCGAATTTTATTTATTATCAAACTTAGAGATCATTTAATTATCTACATCTTTTGTTTAAATCTTTTTTCTCTACTCACAATACTTTGGTAGTTATTGCTTAGTTTATCGATCGAACTCCGCGCTATCGTCGTTACGCGTTCACGGACGCGCTATTACAAATGTTAGTGCTGCTTAGTCCAGTCAGTAGGTGAATCAATCTACATGCGATAACGTAATTTGGGTGATATTATGATTTGTTAGACGGGTGTATTCTGAGCATAATGCCGAGAACACACCCAACGTCTGGCTTGATTCACCTACTGACTGGACTAAGCAGTACCAACATTTGTAATAGCGCGTCCGTGAAAACGCGTAACGACGATAGCGCGGACTTCGATCGATAAACTAAGGAATAACTACCAAAGTATTGTTAGTAGAGAAAAAAGTTTTAAACAAAAGATGTAGATAATTAAATGATCTCTAAGTTTGATAATAGATAAAATTCGATAAAAGTGAACGGTTAGGGAGGTAAAGGCAAAAAACAGACGAAAATAAGGAAGTTTGTGAATTTCTAACAAAATAACTCGACAAGTATTGGTGTTGGAAAAAAAGTAGGAAATTCAATTTATAAGAGAAAAGGTCTCTAGAGTTTTTTGTGTAAAATGATTCGTTCTCGAGATATAGAATTAAACGCGTTACTCGCGATAGCGGCGCCACTGACACTCGAGGAAGCCCTCACATCCGGCATTATGCTCAGAATACACCCATCTAACAAATCATACTATCACCCAAATTACGTTATTTTATGTAGATTGATTCACCTATTTATTGGACTATATTCTCAAATGTTCCTGTAGATGCATCTGTGAATTCTTTTTTCAGCAGCAAAAAAGAAATCAGAAATCTCATCTGGATCAGCAACGATTGTAAAGTCAAAAGGTGCAAAAAATCAGAAACAATCTACACCCGTCGAGAAAGATATTAGTAATGAAGAGGCTGCTGATATAGTCAGTGAAATATTCAATTCTGAAATTCTTTCAGGATTAACAGATGGCAATTGGAAGAACAGGTATTATCTTAAATATTTGCTTTGTTAATTATTTAATTATTTTGTTTAGACTATCCTCTGTAGAACAAATGCTCAAACAAATTCAATCCATGGAAACTTCTGCCATACCAACTCAGGCTATTATTAAAACTGTTAATAAAAAACCAGGACTTAAAGATACAAATTTTCAAGTTTTGAAAGGACGTTTAGATGTAGTTAAATATCTGGCAACAAACTGCACTTTTTCAGTGTAAGTATATTACCTAGAGACAGATGCAAATATTATTTTTTGTTGTATGTATTGTATCTTAAGGCGCCTACACACGATGTGACAAATGTTAGCATATGTGTAGTTTCGCTCATCGTGTGCATGCAATATATATCACCAACTCCGTCCAATATGTGTATTTCCTACATATAATTTTAACAAATATCGAACAGTGGTCTGCATCTGTCACACCGTATGTAGCTGCCTTTATATGAAGATTGAAAACATATTCAGAGCAATTAAGCCAGAAAAATGACACATTTTGTCAGATAACTTTCTTTTTCAATGAGAATAAAAGATAAAAGTGCTTTTATTCTCATTGAAGTTTGATAGTATATGATTTTTCAATTTTGTTTGTTATATTTATTAATACTGACTAAGAAATATGTAAATTGTAGGACAACAGCAGATGCTTGTCTAAATGATATTACTGAAAAATTAGGTGATGTCAAGAATGGTTCATCAGCAGCAGAAACATTAACATTAATAGCAGAAACAACAAGTTTAAATTACATTTCAACACAAGTTATGGAATTTGCTCTGTCACAGAAGAGTCCAAAAGTCTTACAAGAATCTTTAAATTGGCTAGCATCAGCTATAAAAGAATTTGGTTTTGCGTACGTGTTATATATTCCAGGTTCTGTATGCTAATTATATTTTATATTTTACAGAAATTTAAATGCTAATGTTCTTATTGATAATGGCAAAAAGGCATTACAATCATCTAATGCCAGTGTACGAGTAGCAGCTATACAATACATGGGTGTTTTGTATTTATATATGGGTCCAACTTTACATGTGTTTTTTGAAAATGAAAAACCAATTTTAAGAGAACAAATAAATGCTGAATTTGATAAATATGATAATGAAAAACCACCAACACCTATAAGAGGTAATAAGCCATTAATGACTAATTTATAATCATTACTGCAAAATTCATTTGATTTTAGGTATTATAAAGGTACAAAGTTCAATGGGTTTAACTCCAGAAGAAGATGATGAAGGGTGTGGTGATGCAAATGTGGTGAACTTGCAGGATTTGTTACCCCGGGTTGACATAAGCTCTCAAATTACTGAGTCTTTAATAAATGAACTTTCTGATAAGAATTGGAAAGTAAGAAATGAAGCATTGATCAAGATCAGTACGATAATATCCGATGCAAAGTTTATTAAACCCAATATTGGAGATCTCCCACAAGCTCTTACTAAACGTTTGGTTGACAGTAATACTAAAATAGCTCAAGCTACGCTGAGTATTTGTGAAGCTCTTGCTAATGCCATGGGGCCACCCTGTAGACCTTTGGTTAGAACATTATTTCCAGGATTTTTGCATGGTATTTTTGTATTTATTTAATTTATTTGATAATCTTAATAGTACTTTAAGGTTTGGGAGATAATAAAGCATGGATTAGAGCTGCATCAATTGCAAGTATAAATGCGTTTGGTGAACAGTGTGGATATAAAGAGTTTTTTGAGGCTGAAATGGTTGCAGATGCACTTAAAACTGGGTCTCCTGCATTAAGAATAGAGCTGTGGGGATGGCTTGCTGATAAATTGCCTAAAAGTAAGTAAAATTGTTATTTAAAGGTGGTTTAATTAAGTATTGGGTCATACAAAGATTAATATACAATATGCAGGGTGTTCAAATTGAAGTCGGCACTATTGCCAACTTTGTTACTACTAAACATACGATGTTGGTTAAATTACCAAAGTAGTAGCGTTTTTTCTTCCGATTACGATGGTAAAATTTTAAAAACAATTGAACTATGCGTTTTCCAGATATTAAAAAAAACTTTTTTTTTTAATGGAATACACTGTATATTTATGTAGCAGTCGGTAGAAAATGAAATTTTGCACAAAATCTTTTTATACTACTATATCCCAAAAATGTAAAACAAAAAAGCTACAACGATATTAATCCAGGTCACCGCACATGGGATAACTTCGTTAGTAGAGAAGCTACGGTGTTGATCAATGCATCAAAAATGTGTAGTTTTTTTCTGCTTACAATGGCATAATCGAAAAAACAATTGCGAGTCGCATTTTCGAGCTGCTTGCTTTGATACTCATTTATTTATTTTATATTAAAATTTGACCTTTCATCTTACGGTTGTACTATTAGAAGAGTATTCTATGTAAAACTTAACTTTTTATTAATTAAAATATACAGGATGTCTCATAAAAAATTTTTTGTTAGTTCGAAAATGCGACTCGCAAATGTTTTTTGAGTATGCCATTGTAATCAGTAGAAAAAACTAAACATTTTTGATGTATTGACCAACATCGTAGCTTCTCTACTAACGAAGTTATCGCATGTGCGGTGACCTGTATTAATATCGTTGCTCTTTTGTTTTTCATTTTTGGGATATAGTAGTATAAGAAGATTTTGTGCAAAATTTCATTTTCTACAGGCTGCTACATATACAGGTATTCCATTTAAAAAAATTTTGTCTTTTTTAATATCTCGAAAACGCGAAGTTCAATTGTTTTTAAAATTTTACCATCGTAATCGGAAGAAAACACGCTACCACTTTGGTAATTTAACCAACATCGTATCTTTAATAGTAACAAAATTGGCAATAGTGCCGACTTCAATTTGAAGACCCTGTATAATAGTGTATATGTTAGTATTTCAAATTACATGACAAATATAAAGAAAAAACTGCATAATCATACCCATTTATTTATTTCATTAATTCCCATTATACATTAAGCTTGTGGCAGGTAACTGACCAGCACCATACCAACAATTTTTTTTTTCATTCTAAGGTCATGTTTGAGATGGATAGTATGTATACCCAGGGCTTTGTTTCTGGGTGTACGCGGGTATACGCCGTATACCCACCTTATTTTTATTAGCAAGAGGTATGTGATTGGGAATCCTCATTATGTAACATGAATAGGAGGTTTTATGATTTTGTAAATTTAAAAACCATTTTTTTTCTAAAAAAAAGAGCACTGGGTACACCCGAATGCAATTAATTATAATACAATGTTTTTTTGGTCCAGTGCTGTGGTTATGTGATGATTGATGATACTCCATATTTTTAATACACATTGCCTCCATTTTTTTGTCTCCTCATTACATAATATTTAAATACAAGATTAGTTTTCTGTTAATGTTTATTTAATTTCCTAATAGAAAGTATTTTATATTATTGGTATATCAAAGAATTTACATTCTAAAAAAATATATATATACGCTTTTGTGTAAAATCAATCAATTGTTTTTTTACATTTTCTGTATATTAAATTTGATTCTAAAGTTGGTACAAATAAAAAAATTTGAAAATTATGTATTGAAATTATTTCCATAACATCTAAGGCCGGACACCCATTAAACAGAATGGCTAAGACAAAAGACAAAAATTCGGTTTTAACAAATCGATGTAAAAAAAAAAACAATAAAAAAAATTGTACATCAAATTTAAGTACTTAATTATTTGATTGACTACAACTTAGCAAATTTATATTGTTATTTTTAATAAATTAGTTAGACAGTTTTTGAAAGGGGATTATTTTACATAATTTCAATTGTCTATTGTTGATTTCTATTGAATATTAGGATATTTTTCGTTGTCGCTGCATTGAAGTCAGAAAGTTAGTCGGCTACAAATATTATGTGATTACTTTACAGTAACCATAATGTATTTATCCGCCAAAGATGATCGACTTTTTGTGTGCTTATACCACTATTGCCGTTTTTAATTTTAATAGCCTTAAATAGATAAACTTCCTTGAGCTATCACCAAACAAACCAATAATTTGACAAAAATTAACTAGTTAATGATGTACCTATATTACTCAAATCTTAAGTATAAATTATATCTTGCTTACTTACTTATCTCTTCTCATCTCATCTACCTTTCAGTCTTGAGGATAAAATATATAGATACTAATTATTTAAGATTAAATTAAAAATTATTATGCAATCAATGTTTTTGTCTTTACTTGAAAATTCTTAATGTAAGAAAAAATGGTGCACATATTTTGATCTAAAAGAGTGTTGACAAAGATCTTTTAGATCGAAATATGTTCATATAAATATTTGAAAGTGAAAATAAAATACTTAATCGTAGTTAAACAAGTTCCCAAAGAAGAACTTATGGCATGCATACCCCATTTATATTCCAATCTGGAAGACAGAAATGCAGATGTTCGAAAAAATGCCCAGGAAGCTGTTCTTGGTGTCATGATACAATTGAGTTTTGAAAGTATGGCGAAACAGACTGAAAAATTGAAGGTAACCTATCCTTTGCAATATGTATTTGCCTTTTTATAATTTTTTCGAAATTATTTTAGTCCGGTTCAAAAGGCGTTGTTATGGCAGTGTTAGACAAAGCTCGACCTAATTTGCCTGTGAAACCTCTTCCACCTAAAAAAGTTGTTGAAGGAAAAGACAGTAAGACTGTCAGAGGTACAAAACCTGTTGTAAATGGTAAAAATGCTGTAAAACCAAAGGTAAATGTATATTTAAAACTACAAAATTAATTTACGAATAATAATTAACACGTTCCCTGCGTTCTGACTCATGAATGTTTGTCATGTTCCTATGTGACTGTAAATGAAATGGTATGTGCGCAGTGCGTTTAATTAGCGTTTAAGTTCAGAAATAAGTTGTGTAATTTTAATAAATTGGAGCTGACCCTAGACGAAACCTAACTCCGCAAAAGCTATATTTTAGCTCTTACTTTAAAGTTCGGATTTAATTTAAGTTAAAGTGCTGCAAAGGACTCAAATTTTTTCGTTGCCACAAATTCACCATTATTACTAGTTGATATATTAAGTCACTGATCTTTAACGATTTAAATTTTACTGTCATAATCTATGTTTCATTTAACAGCCACAGTTTTTTTTTTTTTTTAATTTAGGTTTTGTTTGAGTTTAGCTTACATGTTAGATTAAAGCTTCAAGACTTATTTCTATGGCATCCTATTTTGGAAATTTGAATTAAACAAAAATATTTAGTAATAAACATACTCAAATAGCATAGATAGGAAGACAGATAATCGCGAGTTTGTTCCTTAATAAATTATATAGATCTTAACTTTAGTTTCTTTTTCAGTATTAACACAACGTATGACACTTTTAAATGGATGTTTTCAGTGCAAATTTCAGTGTGGTTGTCTTCTATTATTTTTTACAAATGATATTATATGTATCAATAAAATATGTACATTGAGCACTAATTTTTATTGTAGTATAGAAACAAATTGCTTAAAATAAAAAAAGAAAACCAATGAAATTCTTAGATGTCAAAATATATACTAGTTTTTGTAGCTATTATAAGCTGATATAATTTTAACAACGGTTTAATTTTCTAGGGAGCTCCTACAGGAAAGCAACCTGCACCAACACGAAAGAAGGATGATGACATTGATACATCACCGTTACTTGTTATTAATAACATGAAACATCAAAGAACAATAGATGAATCTAAACTGAAAGTTCTCAAATGGAATTTTACAACACCAAGGGATGAATTTTTTGAACTGCTTAAAGAACAAATGTTAAATGCCAATGTTAACAGAACACTTATATCACAAATGTTCCATTCAGATTTTAAGTAAGATATTTTGTTCATACTAAATTTAACATTATTAATTTCTAGTAGATGTCAAAGTGACAATTTTATTTGACATAATCATTTTTGCAAACCAGTAGTTTCTGAATATAGTCAAATTATATGTATATTAAAAATAAAAAAAAAATGAGTTAAAACTATAAACTTAGCAAACCATAATAATAAACTAAACAAATTTTAGAATATACCGAACTATTGAATCAAATCAGCCTATTACAGATTATTTGAATTATGTTGATTTTGTTATTTGCATTGAAAAAGTTAAATATTACATTCTATACTGCTTAATTGGGACACATTTGTCCTAGAACAATTTGGCCCAATTAAGCGGCTGGCCCAAACATTTGAAGTTCCAAATAAAATTACAGAATGGCTACTTTTCTTACATTTTAATACATTTTCGAACAAAAATATAAATTGTACAATAAACTAATATGTATAATAAAAAAATTTTTAATTCCGTAAACGCATATTAAACTATATTATTCTGTACTACATACATATATACATTTTTTTTCTTGTAATTATAAAACTTTGCAATTGTACTCAAATTTTGATCTTATAAATTTACTGTTCTGATTAAACAGAATGGTGTACCAAATAAGCAATGAAAACTTCTATTGTTTTCTTGATTTGATTTTTGTTCTTTAAAATTTGGCCCAAATAAGCGGCTGTCCCTGTTAACCAGTGACCCATTTATCATAAATTGACTGTAATTGGTTAACAATAATATTGTTATGAATATTTTTATATATTTCGTTTTAGGTTTCATATTAAAGCAATTGAATCATTGACGGATGACTTAGAGGGTAACAGTGCTGCACTGATTTCCAATTTAGATTTAATTCTAAAGTGGTTAACCTTGCGGTTTTTTGATACAAACCCTTCTGTATTATTAAAAGGATTAGAGTATTTGCACTCCATTTTTAATATGCTTATCGAACACAAGTATCATATGTTGGAAAATGAGGCATCATCATTTATACCTTATTTAATTTTAAAGGTAATTATTACTTTATAAAAAAAGGTGTTGGTGTTATGTGTTATTATTTACATTAGGTTATATTATTATTATGTTTACATTTAAATAAATATTTTTTTAAGATTGGGGATCCTAAAGATGCAGTTAGAAATGGTGTTAGATCACTTTTAAAACAAATCTGCAATGTATATGCTGTCAGTAAATTATTTTCGTATATCATGGAAGGATTAAAATCAAAAAATGCAAGACAACGTGCAGAATGTTTAGAAGTAATGAGTTCAATTATAGAAGATTTTGGTAAGAAAATTATCAATATATTGTAAACTCTTTTAATATTAAATTGAATTTATAATATATTTTTAGGTATCACTGTATGTTTACCGACCCCTACAGCTTGTCTCAAAGAAGTTGCGAAACAAATTTCAGATCGAGATAATGCTGTACGAAATGCTGCATTAAATTGCGTTGTTCAAGCATACTATATTGTAGGTGAAAAAGTTTATAAAATGGTTGGGCAGGTTTGTTTTTTGTTTAATGGTTACAAAACATATGATAGGAAGAACATGTTGTAGATTTCAGATAAAGATATGTCTCTACTTGAGGAACGAATTAAAAGAGCCAGCAAGAAGCCTCCCCAAAAGAAAACTGAAATGCCTCTTAATTCAAGCGGATCTCCACAACACGTTTTATCTACTGAATCATCTCCAGCAAAAGTCATTACTGTAGCAGATAACGAATCTTTAGATGAAGATGAAGAACAATATGAAGAAGATGATATTCCTCAAGTAGCGTAAGTAATTTTTGTATGAAATATAAACTTTAAACAATTCCACAAACATCCATCCAATTCTCCACAGACAACAAGTTATCAAATATATACAGTGTGGTGGTAAAGTTTGGAACAAAATTCATGAAATCGTTCTATTTTGTTTTTAAGAAAATCGCTCAGACAGATCAATTTTTGTTTTTGAAATGCCGTCTTCTGACGTTAATTTTTTTGGGATGACGTCATTTGTTTTTGCACAATGACGTCATCATAATTTTTTTTAAATGACAACCCCCAATTTTTTCTTCTGTTTTTAATAGACTTTCTTATTACTTAAACGGTGGACTAAAAAAATTGGTACCTAACATAACAATTTTTTTGAATAAATGACACATTTAAATTTTTTCTTTTAAGCAAAAATTTTAATTTTTTGAAGAAAAAATGTAATTTTT
>JAFFZR010024307.1:0-10289 GCA_018397195.1 Lethrus apterus | reverse complement strand
TAGCCATGATTGAAAAGTCTGAACTTCCAACGTTCTTATTTCACGTTTTAATGATCCGAATTGTTTCAATTTGTATTGAGGAATAAAATGCATCTTAGTAAATCGAATAGTGAAAACCGAAGCTCTCTTCGCACATTAGTTCCGGAGATACTTCAAAATTCCGAAAACACTACAAGAATCGTTTTTTTCAAACAAAGTCGAATAACTCCGAAACAGTGCCACTAAGACCAAATATGTGTTTAATAAACTGATGTTTATTTTTTATGGACAATCCAAAAAGATAATAAAAAATAGGGTGTTGCATTTAAAATAAGAAAGTTTGTGCCGACTTCCGGTATAACTGGAAGTTGGCCATCTTTGTACATATTTTTAGTTGATAGAGAAATTTGAATTATCAATGCGTACAAAGTTTCAGAATTGAATTACTATTAATAACGGAGCAATTAAACTTTCCATCTTAGTTGGTACACCCTGTATATTTAAAATATTGATGATTTAAATTTTGCCACTGAAAGCGATTAAACTATAAAGGATATTTTAATGAAATCAAACAAAAAATTAATAATCTGCAATCTATAAAAATCGATATGAAATTATGTACGAGTAAAAAAGGCGGCCGTTACAAGACACAATTAATCAACGTTAAAACGCTATTTATTTAAAAGATGATCGGTCAGATATTTTAATTAGATGATTATCCAGTGGCTACTGACGAGCGGCGATCGCGTTTTACACACACGCGGAATTGTAATTTATTTGTAATTAATAGAGGGCACGGCTACGTTTGCAAGAATGTAATGGGCGCTAGTGTAATTTTATCCGGTATCATCTGATAATAGTCACTTTCGACAATTTCGTCACATCCTGCCGATATTCAATTTTAAAAAGACTACCACTTGTTATACAACTTTCTATTTTATTTACTTAAATTTTTGATCACATTCTACTTACTGTAGGTACATATACATATAGAAAGTGGGTGAAAGAATGAACTTTAAGGAACATGTACGGGACATAAAAGGGAAAGTAATAAATGCTGAGCTGTATGGAGTTAATGGGCGAAAGGCTTTTCATTTCTTGTGGATAATATTTAAATAATAGCAACGAAAACCCACATATACGCTAGCCACTATATGGAAAGTAAAAGAAACGAAAAATCTTCAAAATTTTCTATAGAAAACTACTCTTTAAAGTGTCATTATTTATTATAATGGGAGAGAAAAATCCTAATCTTTAGAATCTTTAGATCATAATTTATACTTGCATTTTACATAACATGGTTCCGCAGATGTAAACACATCCCACTTTACATATTATTAAGGATGTGCTAATGGTTATTATTGGTGCTAATCGTAACGTAGAAAAAAGTGAATCCTCTTTAAACCACATCACGATTAACATCGCGGAAGCTGTTATGAGTGTTAATTTCAACTAAGTCCGACGCATGCATAATTTACGTGCGTGAGTGTTACAAGTAGTACATGAAACCGTTTAAGGTGCAAAGCGATTAATAAGTTTCTCTCGGTACAAATCGCAGCCCGCCATCGCGCCTCGTGTTCGCCACCGTCAACCAAACACACACAGATCTGCGAGATCTTCGAGTAAATCGTTGCCGAGTGTGTGGAATCGTAAAGCGCATTTTTCGTAAAGTGTTTATTGCACGTTCGGATTTATGAAAGGCGCTTTTGTTAGGACGACCAAACACGTGACATTCATTGGTTATAAATGTTTTAATAATATGAAGCACAATAAAAAGTCTAATGCCGGCCGGCGTGCCACATATACAAGGGTCCCCATTGATTTATCAGAGAAATTTGTCATTGACGGTGATTGAGTTTTACGCCACATGCTGATGCAGCCGGTGTCATAGGTTAAGTTGACAATGGCTTTAACTGCCGAGTGTATTATCGGGCCCGTTGTACGTCGGAACGTATATTAAACGAGTCATCGTTGGTCTTGAATGTTTGTTCACTTCAGCGGTCTTATAATTTATATTGCGTGTTTTACAATCAATATGTTTTTTTATGTTTTATTTCTTTACAGAAATCGTGAAAGAATTCCAAGTTTTGTAAGAAGACATATCTTCTTAGCAATGGTATGCTAGAAATTTTATGCAAATATTTATGATTGCAATTGTGATTTAAATATTAAAATGTCGTAATGGCGAGAAATTATATATTATCGCGTCGCGTCGTAGCAAAATTTTAAATGATTGTACTTTATTTTAAGAAATTTGACGATTTCTGTGTTAAAAACGAAAAGAAAATATGTCACGCCCGATTTTATAGAAAAGCAAGAAGCCATACTTCGTGGTTGTCGTATTATTTGGAAGTACCTATCTTCTAAGTATGACTTTAAGATAAAACTGATCAGAAAGATTTAATTTTATCTTGTAAAGGAGTCCATCATGCCATACTATGTCTAGAAAGCCAGCAGCACACATTTCTCTACTTTATAGAATTTTTTAAATTTTATTGACAATTCTATGACACTGCTGAGGTGTTGTGTGCTTCTGATAATCAGGGTCAAGTTCTTCTGTGGACACTGTTTCTTTGATTCAACTTAAGAGCAATCTTTCGAATATCAGTAGATAACTTATCGGTCGGCAAGATGAAAGCTTCAGATTAATTAATAAGTGCAAATATTTCGAGACGGTAATGTGCTCTCGTGTAGCGTTTTAACACAATTATACCAACATCAAAATTATTTAAATGTCCTGTTATTGAAGAATTTTAATTTGCAACAAATGCAAATAAAAAACGAACAACTTTTATTGCGGCTCTCGCGATTTTATGCTCGCACCCAAAAAAAAAGCAGTCAATAAAATGCCAAATTTGGTAAATGTCAGTCATAAAAATCAAAATCTTGTATGTCGCGTTAAAACGACCGTTTTACGCCTGCAACTTTGGGTAGCAATGAGTTTCGGCTGAACCCCGATCCCCCTTCGCAATTAGTATCATTTTCATACGTAACAGTAGATGCATATGGGTGTGGGTGTTGACCTGTGTGTTACATGTAGGACGATGAAAACATCGCCTTATCCTTAACGGAATTGCGAAAGCATCATCATAAAGTATCATTGTTTCGTCTGTTTATTTTTCGTTGTGCCGTTATTATAAGCAACAATGTGTGGATTATTCGCGAGGTTAATTGTAATTGTGCCTCGTGAATTATAAATATCTTTGTTGTTTGCATAATTTAATAAAATCAAAAATAAATGTTCTAAAAATTGCAGTGTTGGCTTACTTAATAGTGTTGGAGATGAGTAAGACGCATAACATATCTAGTTTAACATAATCCTAATTAGAGGTAATTTCTAATTGCGTCGATGTTGGCTTATTCTCGTCCATAAATCAGAACGAAAGATGATCATAATAAAAACAACGGCAAGAGGTCTATTTATAGTTCAAGTTTTGCGATACTTATCTACGGATAATCGGCTTTCGGAAGCGGTCGTAAATTACGAAAGACGTGTTCGTGTTATTTATATGATTTTGATATGAGCATCTTCCAAGAAAAATGAAAAGTTGAATGGGATTTGGTGTTGATCGTTTAATGTGTGGATTTATCCTCACATTTCCTAGGCGAGGCCGCCGCGCGCCGGTTTCAGGGCGACGCCGAAAGCGTCTACAAAACTGTGTGCAAATTTAAAAGTCATTTATTTTTCAATCTCTCCCTTCAGCCTACATCTGATCGCATGGGAAAATATCTAGTTAGTCCGTTGATAGTTGATGTTAAAATCCAATAATATCAATATGTAAGAGACTGATGAGTACACGCACGCCTCGACGCACGCATATAAGATTGACGAGTCGCATTTCATATTTAATAAATTAAATTAACGTCTGCCAATTACACTTCGTTTATTTGAATGTTGGAATATTTTATTATCAATTTTCTTGTGTTTGCCACCGAGATCTAACATTATCTCCGTTGATAAATTTACGACAAGTTTATTATTTATGCTAATTGGACGAATAAACGCACTTAAGTGCTAGTTAAGTGTTTGAGACGCTAAATATTCAGCAGGAAACATAAAATTATGGTTATTTTAATTCCATCATGAAAATGAAAAAATATAATTTTAATTGCGTTATTAAACGAACATAAAAGTTTCCTCTACAATTATTATTATAAATGAAATAACGACCCTATATTATTTTACAAAATTACCAGATTCGTCTGTTGTAGAAAACAGCAGAAAAAATATCCCAAATTGAATTTTCGTCAAGTCATTGTGCATTCAATTTTTCCCCGGATTTTTCCGGGTTTCGCCTCAATGCATGGACAAGTAAGACGTTTGCTAAATCGCATTATAGGTTCGAATATTTAGCAATTTTATTTATTGAACTGCGCCCAGTTTAGAAATATAGATGATAATAATAAAAACGAGACGATATACGGTTCAAGATATACTGAAATCGAAGAAGTAATCTACGTGGAATAATTTAATCGGGCACAGGTGTCCATGAATATCACAGTCAAGCTAAGGCGTGCGTTATTTTCACTGCGCGTAGGATGAATATTTATAGAACAAGGACGCAATACAACGTTACATGCGTATACGTCACTCGGGGGAATCAAAGGGATCTTCAATCGTCGGGGAATTTATAAATGTATAAAGAAATCTCAATTATGTACGAGTTTATTTTTTTAATTCCAAACGATTCTTGCTTATTGTCTATTGAAACTACCTAATGTTTGATTGAAGATGTCGCTTACTAAAGTGTATGAAACGTCGACAAGGAGGAACCAATCAACAAATAGTTTTGCATTTGATATTTTAAATTTTTATAATTTTACAGTAAATTTTGATGCAAGTTAATAAAATTTATTTAAATTAACACATTTTATTCTATTAGGTTCTTGAATCAAATTATTTTAATTTCCTTCGAGGAACGAGTGTATTATGCTCGTAACTCGAAACAGGCTCATATTAGGATGATGGAATTTTATTTATTGAAATCGCTGTCATTTTTCCTACTTGTCATTAAAAATTCATACAATTCTGCGAAGTTCCGATATTGGTCAAAAATCACGATTTTTCGAAGACGTTTGCCTTGATTTTTTTACAATTTTCATCAAGTCATGGATTTCGAACAAAATCATATTCTGGGTAAAATCACGCGCTCAGATAACGAATATGAAGTCCGTTTTGAGCTGCGAGTTTTCAATTGTTCGTAAACAACAGAAATGGAGAAAAATGTCGTTCAAGGAATGATTGTTAGTGTGTTAGAATGACGGGATCTTGTTTATTGAACTTGCCGTCATTTTTCCTACTTGTCATTAAAAATGTATAAAATTCCTAGAAGTTTCGATTTGTGAAAAATCGCGATTGTTTAAGCCTTAATTTTTTACGTTTTTTAGGTTCAAAATCAGATAAAATCTTGTGCCCTGATTAAAAATAAAGCGACTGTTCTGAGCCACGATTTTTTTTTGGGAATCATAATCAATCTGTAGGTCACGTCTAGGAACAAGAACTAAATTAAACAGATTCGTAATACATATTTCGTCTTTTATAAGACAGCAATAGATGTTATTTCTTATGGTGATTAAAATAACCTACTGTACCATACTAACGTGTAATTAACTCGCTAAGTGAACGTGTTAATTATTGAATGCCGCGTTAATTGCTTTTGTACACAAAGAAGGACATCGGTAAAAAGGCGCAGGAGAAACAAGCTCGTTTATTAGCGTTACTATCGTTGTTTGTGGAAAGTTGATTTATGTACGTGTACTGGGCGTTGTGAATAAAAATCCGAGTTAAAAGGAGCATTCGATAAACGATTGTGCAGAGTTGAGGGTATGTCAAAAGTCGTAGCGCTTGTCATTCGCATCGCCCACACGTGAACAAAGTATGATCGAAGAAAGGCATTAAATGAAAATTTTTATGTGGCAAATTTTATTGCATATAAAGTATCGTCTTTGAGATTAAGTTTGCATTCTCCGGTGGGTAATCTGAGCACGTTATGTAAAACGATTGTTTATACACACGTTGTTTTAAATAACAATCCGCGTAGGGCATAACTTATTATTCATCGTTGCGCGCTAAAAAAATCGAAAATTTATACCGAGTAATAAATACGTACTTAAAACATATTTAATGTTAATTGTGCGTTAAGTTATTGTTATCTTTGAATTTTTTCCCGTCTTGTGTTATGTTTTACTAACATGCATAACACACATAACAGTAAACTAAATGCTTAATATATTAATATAATCCCACAGGGATCGACATTTTAAGTCTACAATACTGTAAATTATTACGGATCGTAAATGTCATGTCTAATAGGTCACGTGACCATGTGTAATAGAATCGGGACATATAACGATTGATATTATGCCCGGATATTTAAGGTTAGTCCATTGAAGTTGATATAATATTACTAGTCTAACATTTAAATCAAATTTATTTACCACAGATAATTTCTAAAACCCTTTATGTTTGTTCATTGTTATGTGTCATTCAGTCACGTTGTTCAGAATTTGTTGTCCTGTGTCTTTTAAAATCATCAACATTTATAAATTTTATTATTATTCGTTCGTTTATATTAATGTAAATTTTACTACCCGATGTATCCACTCGATGGTGGAGTGATTTTTTTCGAAATCCAAATTGTAGTTCTGGGATAAATGCCAGCTTTTCAAAAAGAAATTTCATTCTGTTCAGGAATAACTTTTCGAACGATTTTGATAACATGTGTAATAAGCTGATCGGGCGGTATGATGTCATGAATTTCTGCCAGTTTCCACTGTAATAGAAAATGATAAGATAGCATTAAAATGTTTGTTATGTTGATTAGTGCTGTGTTAGGAAGATTCCTACTACCGAGTTTTGTGAAGAACGACGTGTATTCTTGATTTTTTTTGTACACTCGTTGACTACTTAAAAAAAAGTCTCAAAACTAATTGTCACAAAATGAGCGTTTTCAAAAACTTTCCTTATAAAAAGATCCAATATTTCAGTTTCAGATTTAATTTTCATATTAAGAGTCTTCGAACATTTAATAAATGATTTTCTACGACGATCTCATCTAATGATTTTAAATTGAGGAAGTGCTAATGGCGCCAATAAATTCAAGAACAGATAAGTTCCCCGCAATCAGAATATTAAAGACAATTGCTCCGGGTGCTGAACGTCGGACGAGAAAAGTACGAATTCCGCGTTCCGTTCTCATGGTAATATTTAATAATAATCTCTGTGTTTTTGCCGTGTCAATATGGAATATTTTAATGGACGACGGTGTGGTTATTCGCACCTCGGTTTGTATGAACGTGTGTGTGTGTGTGCTCCTACACGACTGTAACGTAGTCGAGGGTCACGGGTCACCCACAGTTCTGTTAACACCTTAGGGACAAAACTACAAGTGCGTTTCACATCATACTTTGCAATTCACTGCGAGTAATAAATGACCAATTCTCGTAATTTGCCAATGAGTGATTTGTGAACACGGAAGTTTATTCTGTTTTCACAACTTGTTCTAAAATATTTTACGAACAGAAGACGTTTAACAGTTTCAAGGAATAAAACAATCGAGTTCAATATGTATACATTGATTTCAAACATAATCGCGTGACTCGAGGCAAAGGTGCGCTTTATAGCACCCCGGCGGCGATCTCAAACACACCGGGGATTTTAAAATAAACCTCCGCGCGTTTGTGTACGTATGTATATATGTTTAATGCATATCGGTAACTGATACTTTGTATCAGTAACTAGTTTTATAGGGTGTATAATAATATATGGTGTATTGTATTACGTATGTCCGAACCCGTGATACATGGTCGCAGTTACCGCGAGCAATTGGTGCAGGCGCATGCAATATTTATTAGAACATGAAGGATTTTTTCAGCCCTTTTGCGATAACTATGCAAACCCCGATGACGACGACGTATTGTAATAATTTTCAATTTCCTTAAACGAAACACCTTGTAAACTGGTAATTTTTCAAGCATGTTTACAACAAACTATTTTTATTAAAATATACGAAAGAAATGTCGCAAAATTTTTAACAATTTGATTCATCACCAATAAATTAGTAACTTTAAATTAGTAAGGAAATGATTAAAAATTATTTTGCAAACCTTTCACAACCAATTCAAATACCTTGAAATTTTCATATTTTGTATTAAAAATTTCTCTTCCTACTATCTTAAAATCTATATTAATATTATAAAAAAGAACGTGCGGTTTATACAAATTATATAGAAAACTGTAATTGTTTTTTTTTTTTATTGCAATGGATATTTGTACATACCACCGGCTATAAATCAAAACAAATATGACTATTCAAAAAAATATGTATCGTAATTACAGTTTGAAAAAAAATCATAATTAAACATCCGAAGTGTTCTAATTTATACCCACCGTGGACAAATTAATAAATTAGTGTCATTATTACAATATTCGGATACGTGTAAGGTGCGCCGATTAATTTGTGAAATTTAGTCTAAAATAATTACGATCGAATGACCGCGACCATTAATCAACATCAAATTACGATTGCGGGCAGTCGCTATTGAGACCGATACGCCGGATAATTGTTAATTTATTACCACTGACCGTTCTCCCGTCCGCCTCACGCGTAAGAACTCTCTTGTGTGTAGGTCAATGCGGAATCGCTTCATTAAATCCAGAAACTCATGTAGACATCGAAATAATTCGGTTAATCGTACTTGCGAAGCGCAGATTTAATAATAATGCTTCTTCGACTGGAGAATCAATTCCTTATATATTTTTTTTATTATTACGATGGAAATACGAGTTGTACGGTTATAATGATACATAAAGTTATACACATTTCGATTTAAAAAGGTTTAGTAATTGCAATCGAAAAAGAAAAAAATCCAAAATTAATTTTTAAAGCAATTTGTAAATATACAACCAACAAATTGGTTTTGTCGAGGTGTGTAATTTTTCTTATTCTTTGCATTAAATTCTTCTTTTTAAACTTGGCCCTTAGATTCATATTTCTTCGTTCGATTTCGTTCTCCACTCAATATCCGTAAGGATATTTTGAAAAATGAATATAATTTTGAACGTTGTTAACACAGTTAAAAAAAATTTAATCCACTTCGTATTTTATGGCTAACTTTTAGATATTGTTTTATACAGATAAACAACATTAACGTTCATTACTTAAGTAGATTTTTTTTTGTTCCACGTCGTGTTTTTCTCTTACGCAGACCATGCATAAAACACGACTCATTAGTTGATTACTATGTAAATTTATTTATCGATGGCTAATTAATAAGTCGGAAAATGAACAGCGGGAACCGCACATAATCGACCGCGTCGCTCGTTGCTCTTATTGCTGTTTAATGTGTACGGCTGGCAAAAAGTTATCGAAAAAGAATTATGGGCTGTGTAATGCCACGATAAAATCTGTACAACGCGTACTGTGTAAAACGCCCATACGTAAGTAAGCGCAGCGATAGACGGCCTGAGATCGAATCGAAGCTGCGCTCTTTTTTAAGAAGGATAACATGGCCCGAATTTGTTATTGAAATCAGATCGGTAACAAACCTCCGTACGGGAGTTTATCAGCACGATAAGATCTTACATCTCGAAAAAAAATAGAATAGAATAGAAAAATAGAATAGAACAATACCATTACACGTAACGGAATACTGTGTAGATGTTTAGCTAATACATATACAGTGTGGTGATATAGTTTGGAACAAAATTCATAAAAGCGTTCTATAATGTTTTTAAGAAAATCGCTCGGACAGGTCAATTTTTGTTTTTGAAATGCCGTCTTCTGACGTTAATTTTTTTGGAATGACGTCATTTGTTTTTGCACAATGACGTCATCATATATTTTTTTTTTAATGACAACCTCCACTTTTTTCTTCTGTTTTTAATAGACCTTCTTACTACTTAAATAGTGATGTAAAAAAATTGGTACCTTACATAACAATTTTTTTGAATAAATGACATTTAAATTTTTTTTTAAACAAAAATTTTAATTTTTTGATGAAAAAATGTTAGTTTTTTCAGAAAAGTTCTTATGTAAAGAATTAATTCGGTAATCACCACTTAAACATCAAGGAGGTCTATCAAAAGCAAAAGAAAAAAATAAGAGGTGTCATTTAAAAAAATCGATATGACGTCATTGCACCTTAAAGCTTCACTCTTCGTCTTAGATACATAAATTACTGTTATTTGCTTTAATTTAGAATGTTTACGATTATTATTTTTACTAAATTATAACCACTGACGATCTGAAGTAAATGTGTCATTTATTCAAAAAAATTGTTATGTGAGGTACCAATTTTTTTACATCATC
>JAFFZR010024306.1:0-10376 GCA_018397195.1 Lethrus apterus | reverse complement strand
TCTGCATTGTTAAAAACTCGAAAAAGTGATCACAGTCCGTAAAACAAGCCTGTAAAATAAGGGTACCCTTTGGAAAAGCGATCAAAATCTAAACCGGTATAAGTAAAAACGATCAAAATCCACTTGCAAATGTTCGAAACTTATACTGTTAAGGAACGTAATG
Source organism: Lethrus apterus (assembly GCA_018397195.1). Lineage (NCBI taxonomy): Eukaryota > Metazoa > Arthropoda > Insecta > Coleoptera > Geotrupidae > Lethrus > Lethrus apterus. The sequence continues at coordinate 10,213 of JAFFZR010024306.1, read as the reverse complement.
CAGTAGAATAAACAAATTTAAAAAAACATACGTTTTATTTGTGCAAGTGTTATACAGTTTCAAAAATAAAAGTTCAATTTTCTCAGTTTGCTTAAAATGTGACTTTGATCGTTATTTCCGTGCACCCTTCATTTGGTATTGACTGTTTAACTTGAAGCATTGTTACCATTATGCCAACGAATCGTTACAAAATCGTCGTTAATTAAAAACATTATTGATTTTTAAAGAGAACTACCTAAATTAATTTTTTTTACCTAAAAGTGGAATATCTCGAAAACCGCTCAATTTTAGTATGGGATCTGTAGTATAAACTTTCCTTATTTTGTTCCGGGGAATCTTAAAATGCGACGATATACAGGGTGTTCCATTTAAAATAACAAAGTTGTATAACGTACTGGCAAAAGTAAACATCCTGTATATTTCAGAATAATTTTATGGTGTACTTGACTCCAAACAACTTTTACTTGAAACATTTTTTAATAAAGTGAATAGGTAAGACGTAATAGACCGACCCCAGATAGTTGGCACACCCGGTATATAATTTGTGTATTATTTTTTTATTTTTCTTATAGTTTTACTTTACTCATTATTTTTTGAAAAAGAATCTACCGAACTGCATAGATGAAAAATTGATGCCTGTTAAGAATTTTACTTTCAAGTTTTTCAATAATTTTCCTCGAGTTTTAGAAGCCAATTCGAAGCCAAAGCGTCCAGTGACGGATCAACACACCGAATACGACAAGCGCAAGAAAAGCGGCTCTCCGATGCCACTTTCCGATCCTCCAATCATATCCCGCATGACGGACAGACATTGTACCATATCTTGGAAGCCGTCCATACCGTCGGCACCGCGAGCTCCCGTCACCTACCAACTTGAAATGATGGAACTACCACACGGGGATTGGTTCACCGTGCGCACCGGCATCAGAAGTTGCGTGTGCGACGTTGGTAATTTGGAACCGTTTAGAGATTATAAATTCCGCGTGCGCGTGGAAAACAAGTACGGAATCAGCGATCCGTCGCCGTTTGCAGTGACGCACAGGTAAAAAAAAAAACACTATCCCGCCCGGATATTAATTAATGTTTCGCAGACAAAAATTGGAACCGGACCCGCCGAAATTCATGCCGTATCTCCCGCCGGGAATTGATTTCCGCCCGGAAACCTCACCGTACTTCCCGAAAGACTTCGACATTGAGAGGCCACCTCACGACAACATGGCCCAGGCGCCGCGTTTCTTGCGCCAGGAACACGACACGCAATACGGCGTGAAAAATCAAAACACGAATCTCTTCTGGTTCGTTTACGGTTACCCCAAACCCAAAATGACTTATTATTTCAACGATGAATTGATCGAAAGCGGCGGCAGGTTCGACACGAGTTACACGAGAAACGGGCAAGCGACGCTGTTCATCAATAAGTACGTTGTCGAGGGTTTTTTTCACGTTTAGATAACGAGTTATTTTAAGGATGTTGGAAAGGGACGTTGGTTGGTATGAAGCGGTCGCTACCAACGAACACGGCGAAGCTCGACAAAGGGTTCGACTTGAAATTGCCGAATTGCCGGTGTTTTTAAGTAGACCAGACATCGAGTACGTGATGGTTCGGGGAAAAGTTCGTTTCCAAGCGAGGATCATCGGCGTTCCGTATCCGGAAATCAAGTGGTACAAAGACTGGAAACCGTTAGCCGCATCGTCTAGGACAAAGGTTAATAAATTTAAGGCTCGTCATGATAATCTCTTGAAATATATTTTTTTAAACAGATTCAATTTATTGAACCCGACACGTCCATTTTGATAATAAACGACGCCATACTAAAGGACGAAGGTTTATATTCAGTTAGCGCCCGCAATGTGGCCGGTACGGTTTCGAGCAGTGCTATGTTGCACGTTGAAGAAAACGATTTGGAATTCAACATCCGTACGTACAACAACCTGTCTCCGATAAAATCGAAGCGCGTACCCTTGGAGAGCTTATACGACATCGGCGACGAATTGGGCAGAGGAACTCAAGGTGTAACTTACCACGCGGTCGAAAGAGCCAACGGTACTCGTCCAAAGCGGCAAATTCAAATTAAATTTTAAAATTTAATTTTAGGTCGTAATTACGCGGCTAAAGTTATGCACGGTAGGGGCGATTTGCGACCGTTCATGTACAACGAATTGGACGTCATGAATCAACTGCGCCATCGCAAACTGATTTCCCTGCACGATTCGTACGAGACTGACGACTCGTTCACACTCATCACCGAATTGGCCAGCGGTGGGGAATTGGTCAAAGATTATTTGCTCAAACTGGATTCTTACAGCGAGACTGATATAGCCGGTTTCATCAGGCAGCTTCTTTCAGGTATACAATACATGCACGAAAGAGGTTTCGGCCACATGGGACTGAACGTAAGTAATTAAGCAATTTTGATTTCGAATTAATTTTTTTATGTCCGAACAGATTGGAGATTTACTGCTGTCGCATCCGGGCAGTGACGATTTGAAAATTGCCGACTTTGGATTGGCGCGGCGAATTAACATGGGCCTGCTGAGTCCTTTGAAGTACGGCGTTCCGGAATACGTGAGTCCGGAGTGCGCAAACGGGGAAGGAACGGGCTTGGGACACGACATGTGGAGCATCGGAATAATTACGTTTATACTGTTATCCGGAAGATCGCCATTTAGAGGAGAAAATGACCGAGAGACTTTGACAAATATTCGGTCAGGTAATGCAAAATTGTAAATTTTCTTAAAAACCGATAAAAATTATTTATGCTAGACCAATGCACGGCGCTACCTATCGGTGTGTGCCGTAAGCTCAGTCAGCTGTGGACAAATTTATTTGAAACACGAGCTCGACTTGCATTAGTCACTCACATCCGCAGACCAACGTTGGTTTCTGAGTTGATACTCGTCGTCAGTATGGCTAATGAGCGACTAATGTTTCAAATAAAATTATTTACATTCCAACGCAATTAATATTGTTTGTAATTATAACGTATCGAGTAATTCTTTTTCTGGCAAATGTTATTATAGCTTTAAAAATAAGCGATCAATGGGCTCTAGAAAATAATCCATAATAAATAAACATGTGAAAAAAATAAAAAAGAAAATGTGATGAGAGAATTAGAGGAGACGGGAGCTTAAGAAAAAAAGGAAAAAGTAATATAGATAAGAATATGACGTTAAAAGAAGGGAGAGCAAGGTCAAGGGTAAAAGACGTAGAAACTGTGGGATGGGGGAAATGCAGGAAAGGACCGGCTGGATAGATTTGATGAATTCTGTAGGCTAGTAAATAAGATTTTTATATGGAAAAAGTTGGATAGACGACAAGTGTGTAACTAAAGGGGACTAACTTATGAATGTAGCAGATGAAATTTACGAGACCATTCTGGTTGAGAAGTTGGAAGAAGAATTAAAAAAAAAGAGATACAGCCGAAGGAGCAAACTGGATCCAGGACGAGGCACACCACATTATCTAATAATGACTTGAGCATTAAAGGAGCAAAAATATATTTAACTAGCTGACCCGACAGTCGTTGTCCTGTCATTTTATACAACAATAGATGTGTGTAGGTAGAAGATAGATAGATAGATTTCCGACTTTACCCGTGGAGTTTTCAAACATTTTCTTTCATAGAAACCCAACCCAAACAGCCGAAGGAGCAAACTGGATCCAGGACGAGGCACACCACATTACCTAATAATGACTTGAGCATTAAAGGAGCAAAAATATATTTAACTAGCTGACCCGACAGTCGTTGTCCTGTCATTTTATACAACAATAGATGTATGTAGGTAGAAGATAGATAGATAGATTTCCGACTTTACCCGTGGAGTTTTCAAACATTTTCTTTCATACAAACCCAACCCAAACAGCCGAAGGAGCAAACTGGATCCAGGACGAGGCACACCACATTACCTAATAATGACTTGAGCATTAAAGGAACAAAAATATATTTAACTAGCTGACCCGACAGTCGTTGTCCTTTCATTTTATACAACAGATGTAGGTAGAAGATTAGAAAATTTTTCTTTCATACAAACCCGGCATCCAACCGCTACATGTAGCAGGGGGTAACGACTAACCCAGTCGTGTCAAACTCATATATGAACATGGGCCACAGTAGATAGATTTCCGACTTTTCCAGTCGGAAAAATTTTCATTCATACAAACCTTGTCCTGACAATTACGAACACAACAAAAAAAAATCAGCCAAATCGGTCGAGCCGTTCTCAAGTGATGCCTAGTCATACATTTGGCAATTCATTTTTATTAATATAGATATTAATTTATAAACTTAAAAGCTGTTTTCGAATTTATTGAAAAATTAAAGAAGACTAATAAGAACGGGAGTGAACAGTATGACGACAGAAAAAATCGACTTAACTTTCTAGCACCATCATAGACTACAAAGTCCTGGAAAATGAAACTAAACTAATGATATGCAGAAAGGGAAGGGAAGGATGAGGATAGCCGATTGGAAAATAATGGAAATAAAGTAAAAGTCCCGACAAAGGATTTAATTTTTAATTTGAATGAGAATCTTGCGTCACCCAGAGGAAATCAAACAAACTTTAACAATTTATACATTGGTTGCCACTTATGTTCCTACAATTATCTACCTATTTAATTTTTATAACAGGCAAGTGGACATTTGAGGAGTCCTGGTGGTCCCGTATTAGCGTCGAAGCGCGCGATTTCATATCAAGACTCCTGATATACGAGGCTGAAGGACGAATGGACGTACATGCCGCCCTCCGTCATCCATGGTTAGAAAGGGCCGACAGAAGATTTTCCGACGAATTCCGTATCAGTTCCAAATATCTGAGAGACTACTTTACACTCTACAGGTTAGAACTTTTATTATTAATACAATACGTTATATTTCCAAGTTTTCTCTTTTTCACCATACATGGTACACACTCGCCCACCTTTTCCCATCCATCGTTTCTTCTCTGCCACATTTAAATCCCAGATACTCCCGCAGCTTTACTTGTAGTCCTTATGCTTATAACGGCCATATTTAGTGTCCCCTGCCATTCCACCTCTACCAGTAACTTAATCTCCGTCTAGCGACTCAATTACTTATCTATATCTCACACCCCATACAAAATACAAATACAAAATACCCTTCACACGGGCATCAAAGACTATCGTTTTTTCCAAAAATGAATCCCATGATCTCTTCCCTTATCCTTCCTACAATTAAACTCATTATTAAATATTCGCTACGATTTATTCAGGGAATGGTACGATAACGCCTCGTGCAGACATTGGTACAGAAGGCGTCCGTTAGAGGGTGCTTTCACCCATCCCTCGCGCATGGTTTATCCACCGGGCGAAAGATGTACGCCACCGCCCACTTTATCGACTCCCGATCGCACGCCCAAAGTGACAACTTGGCAGGAACAAATACCGAGCCGGTCGCCCTTAAACTACGAAATTGGCATCATTAAATCGGAAAGTCAGTAAGTACGGTGTCCGTGAGTCGCGAACGAAACATGACGATGTTATCTGCGTAGTTATCAGAATGGACCGGATACGTATCTGTTGCAACTTCGCGACGTAGATTTTCCAGTACGTCTTCGGGAATATATGAAAGTCGCGGCGAACAGGGGACCCGGAAGCGGACATATAGTTTCAGATGAAAATGGATTCGACTGGAGGGTAATGTTTTTTCCACGATTTTAGTATAAAAATATATATATTTAAATGATGATTGGTTTAGTAATTTAGTCACAAGGCTAAAGATTATAAGAACTGGGCTTCCCACCTTTTCCAAAATTTTGAAATTTCATAAATAGGTATTAAAGCGATCTTTAAGGAACTACCCCTTTTGTGTCGTGACGAGCGCGGGGAGTTTTGTATGCGTTGAACAGCTAATAGCTTTTGTACAATTTTTAACAGCTGATCAAGATTCTCGCGCTTTTCTTATCATTAAAGGGACTGGGCTTAAACGAAGCAGTAGGTGGGCTCAATTGCCCTAATACCTACTTTGTGTATTAGTTTGATCTGTGCTATCAATCGAATGTTGCAGACTCCTGTTATACGTGAACGTCGTAGATTTATGGACATTATGGACGAAGAAATTGACGACGAACGCAAAGCAAGAATAACTAAATATGGGACAAGTGACACGCGTCACAGCAACAGAAGATTACGCCACGAAATAGGCGCTCGTTTAGATACATACGCTGAAGCGGAAGCTTTCCTGGAGAGCAAACACGACGGTAGGTTGCCATTCTTCAGAGAAAAGCCGCAAATGACCGCCATGCAAGAAGGAAAAGATTTAGAACTAACATGTTTCGCTGTCGGCGATCCGAAACCGGTAGTTCAATGGTTCAAGTAAGCCACGCGGCAAACGCGGGGATTTGTAATAATTTTTTCTTTTTAAAGAAGCGACGTTATAATTGCCGAATCTCATCGCATTAAAATCGAAACGGACGACGAAGGCCGTTCGTATTTAAAATTACGACCGGCTTTGAATTTCGACTTGGGTTTGTACAAAGTCGTCGCCAGAAACAAAATCGGGCAAACGGTCGCGCGAACCAGGATAGTGCTTGGTTTGGTACCCGACGAGCCCGACTCCCCGGAATGCACCGAATCGTCCGATACGGAAGCTTTGTTGACGTGGAAACAGCCGAAATTCGACGGCCATTCGCCAGTCCAGTGTTACAGCTTGCAATACAAACTTGCCGACGGCACCGAATGGACGGAACAAACCAACAACATTGATCAGGAATTTTATCTCATGACCGGTCTTCAACCGGGCGAAAGCTACCACTTCCGACTGTCCGCCAAGAATGCCGTTGGTTGGAGTGAACCGAGTGTTGCATCTAACGTGGTCGTTACAAAATCTCAAGGTATTCTCGACGATAATTTTCTTCCATTTCACAGTTTAGTCGTTTAGGTTCGCCTAAAATTCAAATGACGAACGCCATGAGGTGTCTTCAACAAATAACAGACAGCGGACAGGTACCACAAGCAGATCCGTATTCCAGGCCCAACTATGCTTTAGAAGCAGATCCTGTCGATTGGACGAATGAAAACGCGCAGGATCATTATGAATTTATTTCAGAAATTTGCAGGTAATCTAAAAACTGGTTTGGTATTTTTTTTGTAACGATCCCTTACATGTCATTATCATATCGTTAAGGTTTATTCTTATCTGTTTGGTTATACTTTATATTTTAATATTTCCCGTCAATTTCTTATGTCATTTATCTATTTATCTATCTATCTATTTAATTCTGCGCAAATTTTATCATGGCTTTCTATCGTACGACATTTATTAATACAAAACAAACTGTTTTATCCCAAATTATACCTCCATTTGCCCATATTTCATCCATCTATCGCATGAATAACCGCTGCACTGGCTGCTCACTCCCATCAACTCTTTCATATATATTTAATGCATTTCTTTTCCATATTTACATTTCACATTTTTCTTTTTAATTTTCTTTTTTCTTTTCATGAACACGATTTAACATTACACGTTCTGAATTTTACGTGTCCAGCTTTAAAACCCTTTCCAATCCTCTATGTAAACTTTCGCTCGTTTATACCTCTAAAACCATAGCGTGTTCCTCACACCGTATAAAACATAATTTCAGGGGTAGATTTTCTACCGTCGTGAAAGCCGTTGACAAAAAGAGCAATAACATCGTGGTCGCCAAAATGTTGGAACTGTCGGGAAATAACGAACAGGTCGACGGAGAATTTGCGGCTTTGCGGTCGTTGAGACACGAACGAATCGCGGGACTCGTGGCCGCCTACCGTACAACTGACAGTCCGGTCGCCGCGTTCATCCTTGAAAAACTACAAGGAGCCGACGTGCTGACGTATCTTGCAAGCAGACACGAATACACCGAGCAGACGGTCGCGACTATAGTTACGCAAGTAAGATATTTTTGGGTTTTCATAGGTATATGAACGCTACATCCAAATCCTTTCCGTATATAGCTAGCTAGCACTGATTGACGTAGAATGTGAATCGATCCATACAGTAATTTTTTGTATTCGAAGATTTGATGGTTCCTAATTTGTTCGTCAATGAATATCTCTTTTATGAGATCATATCCCGTTCAAACCTTTTGCTTTTCAATCTTCCTCCAAACTGGTTATTTCTGGCCGATTGGTTTAATGGTTTAAAGCAAGGGTGGGCAACCTTTTTTATAACATGGGCCAGAATAAATTTTACGTTTTTTTCCGCGGACCGTAGTAGTTAATTGACACCTTTTTGTGACCTATAATTTTTTAGTCTGCAAATAATAAATTTTATTTAATTCGCAATGATTGCTAAAGGCAATTAAACTCGACCAATTTCTTTGGACCGTCAAATTGGTCTCGTTTAATTGCCAAGCAACCACTGCTCATAAATGAAAACCTTTCCGACAAAAATTGAGCACTCATTATCTTACGTATGAAAAATATTTATTTATAATTTATTCTAAAGATCTCGCGGGCCGGATAGAAACTTGCCCACCGTTGCTCCAGGCAATCCCGAATAATCCGGGCAAAGTCCGGAAAACTCCGGGTAAAATCCGGAAAACTCCAGGCAAAATATGGGAAAATCCGGGGAACTTCGGGCATAATCCGGGAAATGACCCGACAAGGCCCGGAAACTCCGGGCAAAGTCCGGGGAACTCCGGGCAAAATCCTGGGGAAACCGAGCAAAAGTAGTTCCCGTTATCAAAAAAGTAATACATCGGTAGTTATCGTCCAATATCCAATTAATCAGTGTTTTCAAAGTTTAAAAATCTTAAAGTTTGAAAACAAGGGGCAACCTTTTTTATAACATGGGCCAGAATAAACTTGACGTTTTTTCCGCGGGCCACAGTTAATTGACACCTTCCTGTGACCTATAATTTTTTAGTCTACAAATATGAAATAAATAAAAAGGTTTTAAAGTTTTAAAGTTAGTACTAAATTATAAACATACATGTTGCTATGTGCGTTTATATTCGATTCAAACTAGAAGAATTACAACGAAACATATTTATTTATTATTTCTTCTAAAGATCTCGCGGGCCGGATAGAAACTTTTCGCGGGCCGTAGCTGGCCCATGGGCCGGGGTTGCCCATCGTTGGTTTAAAGTTTATACAAAAAAAAAACAACTGACCTATGAAGAATTTAAATTTAGATTGATAGATTTTCCTTTTGGGAAGATGTCATTGTAGTTTCGATCGGCAAAGCGTTCGCTTGTAAACTAAATTGCTTATACTTTTATTTCACGTTTATTTTTGATGCGGATTAGACGAATTATTCGAAAGTCGGTTAAAATCTTTTATCTACAACCGGTGCACAAAGTGGGCTTTTTCGCACTCCAAACAGTGCGTAAGGTAATTCATTATAACACAAGTGATATAAAAGATTCATTAAAACACAAGTGCGATAAAGTAAATTATTTGACGCAGTGTCCACGGCAACCACGGCAAAATGTCCGTAGTTGTTGACACCGTTGCTATGAAACATTTAGAGACAGACAACATGACATTGCAGGCGACATTTATATTTAACGAATTTCGGTAATTTTCTTCTTCATATTTACGGTTGTAGATAAAATAGTGTATGCAACACGTGCGTGAAGTGTCATTAAAAAACTCGTATTCTTTCAGCACGAGCCGCTAGGCGCATACTCGTTTCATAATGAACCACTTCACGCACTTGTTGCGTAAACTACTATTTTTATTCCTTAATGGGTTCTACGATAATTTACAACTAATGCACGACGCCACCTATCGGTTAGTGCCGTACGCATTAGTCGGTGTCTGTTTACCGGTGGATGAAATCGTAAACACCACGAACCCACAGTCCGGTCAATGCGCCGGCACCAGCTTTGTCAGCTGTGGACGAAATTATTTGACACGCGAGCTCGACTTGCATTAGTCGCTCACATCCGCATAGCAACGTTGGTTTCTGGGTTATTACCCGTCGTCAGTACGGCTATTGTGTTATGATTTATAAGCTTTATCATCAGATACAGTGTTGTCTCCTTACGATGGTGACAACAAACGTTTTTTGGAGTGACTGATTTTAAGGACGCATAACAATTCAGCAATGTTAAAAAATTATTATCAATATTGTCCCTTTAAAAAATCATATGTAAAGGACTTCGACATACAGTGTGGTGATAAAGTTTGGAACAAAATTCATAAAAGCGTTTTATAATGTTTTTAAGTAAATCGCTCGGACAGGTCAATTTTTGTTTTTAAAATGCC
>JAFFZR010024305.1:0-10417 GCA_018397195.1 Lethrus apterus | reverse complement strand
GAAATTTAAACGTGTGTGGTATGAATTAAAAATATTTACTATATCATTAGTTTTATTAATAGGTACACATGCCAAACAATCATCAACATATCTTTTATAAAATGAAATATCAAAGTCTAAATTATTTAAGCAATTGAATTCTAAGTCTTCCATAACTAAATTTGCAATAACTGCAGAAATAGGAGAACCGATTGCACTCCCAAATAATTGAGTATAAATATCATTATTATATTGAAAATAACAAGAAATAAGACAGAGTTCAATTGCTTTTATAAATTCAGCCTTTGGTAAGTCAGTAAATTCTTTGAATTCATTGCATTTTTTGTTAATAATGTTTATAGCTAATGTGATGGGAATGTTTGTATATAAAGATACTACATCTAAACTAATTAAGTGAACATTTTCAGGTACTGTTTGATTTTTTAAAAAATGTATTAATTCCCAAGAATTTTTAACATGATATTGTTGTTTGCCAACAATATTGCTTAAAATATTAGAAAGAAATTTAGATAAGTTGTATGTAGGACTTTGTATACAAGACACTATAGGTCTAAGTGGAACGTTTGGTTTATGTAGTTTAGGTAAACCGTATATTCGTGGTGCGTGTGAATTGTGTATTTTTAAATTGTTTAATAATTGTTTATTTAAATATTTTTGTTTTTCCCAATGATTTATTAAACTATTTACTTGTTTCTCAACTTTTGAAATTGGATCAGAACTTAGTTTTTTATATGTATTTGTATCATTTAATAAATCATTAAGTTTTTCATTGTATTGTGTTTTATACATGATTATGGTTTTATTTATATAAAAATACGCAATTCACACGCACCACGAATATACGGTTTAAACTTGATAATGGTCGAAATACTCGACTAGGTTTTTTCCACGTTTTTCCTAGTCTTACAGCAATAGCTGGAGTATATAGAAGTCGTAACGTGGGACGCAATAGGGATTAGGAATTGTAAAATTTGATTCATCAATTAATGTTTTAAAATTATTATTTCAACCCTTTGAACTAATTGATGAAACAAATTTATAGTAAACTATGCTTTTTAAAGAATGTTTCCATAGTGAATAAATAAATAACAAACGTCAAATATATTTATTACCCGACGAAGATCACGAAACACATTTTTATATTTCTTAATATTGTGTGTCGTAATAAATATATTTTATTGCACAACTTGAGTTTTAATTTGGTTGCACGCTCAAGAAAACAAAAAAAAAAGAGATAAGTATTCTATCAACCAAGAATTTGACACTAATAATAACATTCATAAATAACAGATTATAAGCCGCAGCTGTGCATAAGGGCGTAAGTACACCAGAGGCATCATCTATATTTTTTATTTATACCCATTTATAATTTTTCCATCTCGTTTTCTTTGCATGCGTTCCGCTTATTGGAAAGATACAAAACTAGCAATATAAGATTATTAGATATGGGGCTGCCCTGATGCGACTTATACAGTGTGTTTGGTTTTAGTTGTCACAGCAGATATCTCGGCTATTGTTAGAGATACGACAAAATGTCATAGAAGACAATTTATTCTACAGTAAATTTTCTATTACCTGCCATAGCCAAAAAAACAATTGAGCATCAAATGCGTTAGATGTAGGAAATGCAATCAAAAGTTTAAATACAACGTATCCAATTTTATTATGTATTTGAAAAGTGTAAAAAATTCTCTTTACAACAATATATCACATGCCACAGTTATCTAATCAATTAAAAACATAAATCAATAATTAAGTAACAAATGCAAATCTGCGTATTAAGGTACTTCTCGCTTTTTGCAACATGTATGGTGTTATTTGGCTGCAGGACCTACGATTACGATTGTTAAGGGCGTCTAGATCTTGTGGACAAGTAACATAAATTTTTGTTTCAGAAAACCCCACACAAAAAAATTTGCATTTGTTACTTAATTATCGATTTATGTTTTTAATTGATTAGATAACTGTGGCATGTGATATATTGTTGTAAAGAGAATTTTTTACACTTTTCAAATACATAATAAAATTGGATACGTTGTATTTAAACTTTTGATTGCATTTCCTACATCTAACGCATTTGATGCTCAATTGTTTTTTTTTTTGGCTATGGCAGGTAATAGAAAATTTACTGTAGAATAACTTTTCTTCTATGACATTTTGTCGTATCTCTAACAATAGCCGAGATATCTGCTGTGACAACTAAAACCAAACACACTGTATATACAGGGTGGGCCATCGTATAGCATATTCGCAAAAAACTATATTTCTAATCATCTTAGGAACTTGAATCTAGCGGTCAATAATCTACAGTGGAGGTACTACAAAATAGCTATTCTATTTTTTCAAAAAGACGCTCCGACCGGCGTCAGGACGCCAAAAAGTAAAAAAATTATAATCTTATAATTTTTTTTATCAAGTCACTAGAATCAAAATATCACAGACAACGCATTTGTAATATTAAAAATTTTGAAGGTGTATAGATTTCAAATTAATTAATTGGCCTTTTATAATTTTCTGTACGAATACGTGAGTAATTTATTGCGACAACCTTCAATGACCCTAAATCTTGGTTGACAATGGTCGCTTAACCGCAAACAACCCATTATAAATCATAAATGTTACAGCCAAAGAACTGCTGATGATTTTCATTTCAGAACCGGACTTAATAATTTATTTTAAACCCGGTTCGGTAAAATAAATTACGTTTGATGTTTAAATATTATAAGTCTACAATTTCTTCTTGGCTACCTTTCAAAAAAACGTCAGTGTATTCGACAAAATAAACAACTATAAACAACTGAACGTTCCGACGGTTTTAAATTCGAAGGGTACTGGCGGTTCGGTCCTGGATTTGTTAGGATCGACGACACTCAGCTTGCACCAGATGTGCGTCAGAATGAGTTTTATTGGAGACCCTTGTAAATCAGATTGCTACCACCGTTTGACTCCTGTCATTTTGTGGTTCTACCATAAATAATGCTATTATTGTTAAATTCCGATTTATTCAGTTATTATCCGAATTTAAATGTCAACTTTTGTATAATCAAAATCTACATATCATGGAGGTGAGGCTGTTAAAAAAAAATCCTGATTGCTTTATTACTTTGATAATAAAACGCTATCAAAGTCAAATTTCACATTGATTTTATTTTAGAAAAAATTATTCGGCCATTTTGTAGATTGGACATTTAAGATTATGCCTTCTAATTTTCAGATTTTTTTGACAACTAAAAAAGGGTTTTATTTTGAATATGCTATACGATGGTCCACCCTGTATATANAATTAATTGGCCTTTTATAATTTTCTGTACGAATACGTGAGTAATTTATTGCGACAACCTTCAATGACCCTAAATCTTGGTTGACAATGGTCGCTTAACCGCAAACAACCCATTGTAAATCATAAATGTTACAGCTGAAGAACTGCTGATGATTTTCATTTCAGAACCGGACTTAATAATTTATTTTAAACCCGGTTCGGTAAAATAAATTACGTTTGATGTTTAAATGTTATTATAAGTCTACAATGCTTTCATTTCTTCTTGGCTACCTTTCAAAAAAACGTCTGTGTATTCGACAAAATAAACAACTATAAACAACTGAACGTTCCGACGGTTTTAAATTCGAACGGTACTGGCGGTTCGGGCCTGGATTTGTTAGGATCGACGACACTCGGCTTGCACCAGATGTACGTCAGAATGAGTTTTATTGGAGACCCTTGTAAATCAGATTGCTACCGCAGTTTGATGACTTGTTGTCATTTTGAGGTTCTACCATAAATAATGCTATTATTGTTGGATATTAAATTACGATTTATTCAGTTATTATCCGAATTTAAATGCCAACTTTTGTATAATCAAAATCTACATATCATGGAGGTGACGCTGTAAAAAAAAAATCCGGATTGCTTCATTACTTTGATAATAAAACGCTATCAAAGTCAAATTTCACAATGATTAGTTTTTAGAAAAAATTATTCGGCCATTTTGTAGATTGGATATTTTCTTCTAATTTTCAGATTTTTTTGACAACTAAAAAAGGGTTTTATTTTGAATATGCTATACGATGGTCCACCCTGTATATATTTTTAATATCTGTCTTGAACACTTCGAAATAATTTTTTGAGATTTACAGCAAAATTTTCTTATAAAAGACCCACAAAATTTGGTACGTACAGAAAGTAAAAACTGTAAAAAAAATATACAGTGTGTGATTTAAAAAACCAAAGTTGTGTCCGTTTCCGATTTAACCGAAAATGGGAAAAACAATTGAAGGTGCCGCCAAACAGCGCACATGTTCTTAAACAAAAAACTATCGTTTTTTTTTGTGAACTCAAAATAATAAAGTTATTGAGTGTTCCCTCTTTTTTGTAAGACCCTGTATACTGTTCATGACCAACGGAGACTAGTATTATAAAATAATAATAAATACTCAATAAAAATTAATAATTAAATTGTTATTTATATTTGAATACCCTTAAACATTATTATGTCAAATATGCATAGGTATATCTCATGTATATTAATCGACTGATTCGCATTAAAAGAAAATAAGATTTCAACATAAATTCATATTTATTCATTTATGAGTCATTTATTTTATTACCTCGTCAAGATGTAATGGGAAAAAACAGTAATTGATTTATGTAATATGCAAATATTCCGCCGTTAATGTTCGCTTTCCATTGTCGTTTGTTCGAAAAAGCAATCGAAGAGCACAAATTTGTCCAACTCGACCGCAATCGTATTTTTACAGGCTCAATGTTTTTATCTCTTCATTCGCGGGAGATGCTTTCGTTATCGTCGAGATGTTTATAGTTATTTTTATCGGGAACACGGCCCGGGACTTTTAAAGTTATAATAGCCGAGGTTTAGAGCAATTTAATTTTCAAGCGTCTCGAGTAATAAAGCCAAACGAGCGCCGAGTGCCATTAGTCGAAGTGTCGGCGAGATATGCCCTAGGATCGTAAATATTGGGTGTTTTACCTGTGCCACACTCTCACGAAGTGTCTTCTTTACTGCATTTTTGTTGTTCTAAGACGTGTAAATGTCAACACTTGACACTTTTGGCTTGTTCGCGCTGATTTACTCGCGAATTATTTCGACGGTAATATAAACCTTTTATCTGAGTTATTGCATAATGGTGTGATTCTGTATATGCTAATCTCATTATATTGAATAACGTGATGTGACATTGCGGAAAATAGTATTTACAATAATTTATGTTGATATAAACGTATAAAATTATTTATATGACTATCGCTTAAAATTGTTCCCACATAAATGACTTACAGGAACCTTATTAATTTTTAAATGCAATTTCAAATCAATCGTACGTTAGAGGTAATACATGCATTACAATAAATAATCTCATGTACAGTTATCATTTACATATTGTGTAGACTTCTTGTTAGATCTAACCTCTTTACCACAATAATGTATATGTAATTACAATGTCTAGCAACAAACGTTTCTGAGGGATATTTCTCTCGATTAAAATGCTAAAAATTGACAATTATCAAACAAAATTTACATACATAAATAACCAATTGATATTGTAAAAGTGCATTATTAAAATGCATCATTAACGGACACGTAACTCAATTATGTTTTTTTTTTGCTTGTGCGTGATGTGTGGTGATGGCCCGACGCGTCATAATCTCATCGCTTGTCATGACTAGCAGGAGCAGCATTTTAAGTGTTTGTGTGTGTAAAGTGTTCAATGGCTTTGTTACTATTATCTCCTCGCCGTAAGAAATGACTGATAATTATGCCAACAGCGAAAGCTGACTCAGGAGGGTAGGTACCGGACACACCAGGAGAAAAATTCATCCCCAGGCGTAACTCACCTGTTGGTTAACACTACTATTCAAGCTATACGTTGGTTCGGTGGATTTCCACTACCTTCGTGGTCTTTTCATTAAATTCCATTCTTTCGACCATCGTCATCGATTTCATTTTGTGGTCGTCCCATGAAAAGAAGAATTGAAAACTGTAGACTGTGGATACTAATTAATGAACGTTCTGGATTTGAATTATTAATAAATAATTTGTAATAAATTTTGTTTCTTCCCAGGATCGTTAGAGTTAGAGGATCGAATGAAACACGGAAAAGTTAGAAATATTGGAAAAATGACAGTGAAGTGTTATTTATAAATTTATAAAATTATACATTTTGAAAACATAAAATAGACGTTCGTTACAATTGACGTGAAATATAACACTTTATTAAAGTGCAGAAATGCCGAAATAATTAATCTCATTAATCATAAAGCAAATTCATCAACTTAATCCATAATATTTTATAATAATATACCAATTTATTTGATTATTTTATCATCATCATTTATCATATCTTGCTTATTAATCTGTCTATGAGAAGTTTGTTTAAATTATATCTTCGATACGAAATTAGTTGGATCGTCGTACGGCAATAAATTGCCGATTAATATAAAGCAGAAAATTATATGTTGAGCAACATTACCTCATTAAATGTGCTTAACCGACGAACGATGACAAAATCATTTGTCGTCACAGTTATGTTGAAGTTATCCTGCGTTGAAAGACAGGAATAGAAACTTTACCTGTCAATGTGAAATTTAAGAGTATTTAGCCGATTGTTTTAAGATATCTTTGCCTTCGTTGATATTTAAGGCCGGAAACAAGATACCTTTTGTCTCTAATTGACACATCCAATGCCTGAACACAACCGTCTAGATATCTGATATATTTGTAACATTCTCTTGTATTTTCGTAACACACACATTGTTACATTTTATTTTATTGCTGTATGTATTTTATTTTCATTTATTTTGTTCTTGGCTTTGCCGTTTTATTTATTTCTTTGTTCAAGAACTTGACTAAAACTAATTAGGATAAATTATGGAATATTTCCATAGAAGGCTCATATTTTTAAATTCTCCTTAAAAGTAAATATGTACATGCCTTAAAGTGAACATCATTTTATTTTTGAATCATTTATTTAACGACTGTTTTTTGCACGCACATGTGTAATTTATGCAGGATATTTACATTTTTATGATAAATGTGCCAGGTCTCGTGGGCATCGTTAGATGTAATTACGAAATTATTTTTTAGCCTTACTTATTTATGCACTCATTATACTGAACGTTGCGACTTTTTGAATAAATTTACTCAAAATTAATCAACATGTTTGCCAAGCGACTGTATGATATGCTTGAAAACTGACTTTTTGATATGCATTTAAGGAACACGATAGTAACTTATAAATATTTTATATAGGTATATAAGGTGCATGTAGCTTTAATTAAAGGCTGTAACGTGAAAATAAATTAAATGAAAAACATGGAATTTAAAAATTCAATTTTAATGCAACTTACGATTTAATTTTAATTAAGTTTATTTCAGAGATATATTTAAGGAGATGGTTTAGAATTGTTCATTTTTTTTATTTTGTATATACTGGTTTCGTTTTTGGATTTGGCGATAGCTGGTATATAAAATAAATAAATGAAAAGTCGAGTGTAAACTAGATCATTTCACTTTTTAGTATTATATCTCTCTTGTGCTATGTACTGAAATTTGCAACTTAAAATGTTAAAAGCAAAGAAAACCTGACTTTGACTTTGAATCTTTTAACAAATGTTTTTTTTCTTGAAGAAGATGTTTCATTGAGTGAAAAATAAACCGCAATACTTAGATACAAAAAAAAATGAGTTACCTGTTTTCGCTATAATGAAAGTGACAAAAGATAAGAAGTATGATGAGAAAGATAAAGAACGTGTATATTTAAAGTCAAAAACTAGTTAATTACAAACCGATAACTCTATTACCGGAGAAAAACAGTTGAAAAAATTCTATTACAAAGGCTGGAAAACTCGATCCAAATCCCGAATCGTCAGTTCGGGTTTCAAAATAAAGGTTCCACCTAGTTTCCTCTAGTTATACTAAAATTTAATGTTGAGACGTTCACAAAAAAGGGGAAATCATTCTACAGTAATTTTCCTAGATATTCGGAGGATAATGTATGCCATAAGTGTCTGCTTAGAAAACTGCATTTGAACAACTCTCCTAACTACCATGTATGGGTTATAGAAACGGAAATAATTCGCCGCATATTTCTTTATTACAACACAGGATTGCTCCAACTTCTCAGATAAAATATCTTTCTTTTTTTTTTTTATTTTATATAATATAAATTCCATTAAATTTAATCTCAACTAAAACACTAAAACTATGAAGAATAAAATAATAGCACGAACAGGTATAAATTTAAAAAAGAACAGAGGAGACTCTCAAAAACTATAAAATACCGGCCGAAATGAAATGTAGGGTCTTTCTGAATTAAGTCTAACTATTTTAAGCTAACCATAGCCCAACCCCAAATATGCAAAAACGACGATCCTATGTTGAAGGATGTGCCAGAAAAAAATATTTTAGTAAAATATGAAAATAATGCTGAATTATCGGCAATAAAGGTTGTTTTGCCACAAAGGAAGTTGACTTTCAACACATATTGAAATGGACCCCCGTATTTAAAACCCAATGTCCATACAAAAAAAATGACATTTTTCGCAAATTTAAAATGAAGCTAGGACCGCCGTTTTTGCGGATTTTGGTTTGTGTTGTTGAAATAGTGGGACGTATTTAAGAATTATCCTGTATACGGGCTGTCCCCGAAAGGTCTGTACAAAATGACACATATTCCTGAGGCCAAAATAGGACAATTTAACCCAACATACCTCTATTCAAAGTTGCTTCGTTTAGCCGCTAGACCTAGAGGGATACAAATTTCCTGAAAGAAATCGTTTTTTCGAGGAAACTTTATAACGCTTCTCGCAATTGGGACCAAATTTTGTATGTGGATTTGTAATAAAAGAAGGCATTATTTGACATGTTATTTTTTCTTCTGCGTGTTTTGTAAGTAGTCAAACAAGGGTCATTCACATCTTTGTTATTAGATATTAGAATACTTTTGAAACTTTTTTTGCTGATAGACACATATGCTACCTACATTTCTTGTCTCTTGCCCCATTTCGTCATTTGTCATAGTTTAGGCAGAAAAAATAATAACCCTCAATACGAACTAGAAATTTTAATTAAATCAACGAAAAAAAACAAATGTTCGAATAATATCGCCTTCTGCATGAATACAAAGAATAACACGTCTTAAAAAATTTAACTGGGCTCTTTTCATCATTTTGACATCGTTTTTTTTTTTTTATTTATTTATTGTGGCAACGCATCCAAAATGCAGTAAACACTCTAAGAAGCGATGTCGAAATGATGAGAAGACTCCAGTTCAATTTTTTACGGCGTGTTAATCTTTGCATTCATGCAGAAGGCGGTATATTCGAACATTTGTTGTGAATTTTTTTCGTTGATTTAGATTAAAATTTCTAGTTCATGATGAGGGTTATTATTTTTTGCCTAAACTATGAGAAATGACGAAATGGAGCAAGAGACAAGAAATGTAGGTAACATATATGTCTATCAGCAAAAAAAGTTTCAAAAGTATTCATCTAATAACAAAAAAATTATGAGCTTCCCATTAATGCCCGAGTAATTTTTCATTCGATATTATATATTTTTTGTTGAGTACAGGTTTATGTAGTAGGTAAGAACAGTTTTTGACTACTCTGATTTTTTTCTAATATCAAAAAGGTGTCTTTTTTCGCGTATGATATATCATACGATGGGCAAATGAAAGACTTTTCTTTTCAAAATCAAAAGTATATTTCGTTGTTTTTATAACAAAAAGTGTAAATTATAACCGCTTATTTATTGAGAGGGAATATGGTACTCACGAAAACATTTGTCTGGATGAAGCCCAACTCTACATTTACTACAAGAAAATTTTGCACATTTTCCACAATGTGCACATCGTCGTTGTGTTTCTTGTCTGATAACAAGGTGATCAACTCTGTCAAATCTTACTTCAGTTAACAGCTCTAGTACATTTCGGTTTCGGACCACGTAGGTAGTCTGGGGAAGTGAGTAATGCCAGGACGATTCTCCTAAGAAATTCCAAATAAGTAATTTTTGGAAACATATCTATACAAGATCCACATATTTACTGTTGCACCATTCAGACAAAATCGAACTAAGGGCCAGTACCATTTTTTAGATCGAATTCGTGTACGGTAAAGACCACGCATTTGATCAAAAAGATCCACCCCACCCATTCCCTGATTGTACAAATCAATCAATGTCGGCTGTTCAATATATATTCTAGATCTTTCTTTCTTAGACCACCGACAACAAGTTCCTTTCGTGAGACAAATAGAGTCATCTGCGAGGTTTGTCGCAACAGTTACTTGACTATTATCATGCCAACGAGTTAGTGTAATACCATTATTTATATCTTTTATAGTATGCGATGATCCTCGAACTTGTTTTTTTAATTCTCGCAGTGGTGCTTTTTCTGTTCTATCCGA
>JAFFZR010024304.1:0-10544 GCA_018397195.1 Lethrus apterus | reverse complement strand
TTGAAGGACGAAATTGGCTAAAAATCAAAAGACATGGGATGGAGCCTCTCTCGGTCGAGCAGCATTTTACGACAAAAACGTGCAATTTTTGACATTTGTACGTTTTAAAATTTGCGTCAGCTTGACAATTTTCGAATCCGGGCTATCTGGATCGAATTTTTTTCGCTAGAACACCTAAAAATACGCCAAAAATTTCCGACTTTTTCCGTGGATTTTCCAAAAATTTTCTTTCATACAAACCTTGTCCTGACAATTACGAACACAACAAAAAAAAAATCAGCCAAATCGGTCGAGCCGTTCTCAAGTGATGCTCCGTCGGACATTTTGCAAATTCATTTTTATTAATATAGATTTCTAGAAAGTCATGGCCAGACACTATAAAATCCATTAATTTATGGTACATTATTTATTGATTTTAAAAAGATTTTCTGCATATTTGACAAAACTAAATTCTGAACAACTTTTGTCTTGAAGATGTTGATCTAAAATGATCACGGGAGATAATATTTGCATTAATTCAATTTTACATGTAAAATCCCAAATTTAAAGCAACACAGTGTATAAAACTACAGGCTTTCCAACCTCATCCTTTTTGCCTTTCTTTTCCTCGATTTTCTTCACTAGTTTCCTCCATTCGGTGCCTTTCTACATTGCCTTCTTCCAATCCTCGACTCCCAATCTCATTATGTCCATCGTCTAGCCTCCAGCCACTACCTGTTTTCTTTTTTCCGCTCTCTCCTTTCATAAGCACCTTTTTAAACATCTCTGCTACTCGGCTAATATGCCGTATATGTCAATGTACAGGTGGGCAAATTTCGATGTTTTCATAGGGACTTTCGATAACCATAAGAGATACAGAAAAATTACCCTACACTCCTCGATCGCTCTTTTGGAACAAAATTCAATGGTGAAAAGCAAAGTTGGCTATCGTCTTTTGTTTCCGAGTTATGGGCAAACATTCGATTTTTTCAATTTTCGCTTTATGGCTATATCTTGCTTATTTGGAAAAAATAAAGGAAAATAATGTGCACGTTCTTCAGGCACTTTTTTGATAAGAATGCAGTGACGTTGTTAGTTTTTTGAAAATGAAAACTGAAAAAATCGAATTTTTGCGCATAACTCGAAAACAAAAGACGATAGCCAACTTTTGTTTTCACCATTTAATTTTTCTCCAAAAAAGCGATCGAGGATGGTAGGGTAATTTTTTTGTATCTCTTATGGTTATCGAAATTCCCTATTAAAACATCGAAATTTGCCCACCCTGTACTAAAATGTGTTTCACTATATTACGTTCTTCATACATTTCATTCAGTTTCCGATTTGTTCTCTTTCTCCATAGTTTGTTTGCTTCTTTTCTAGTTCCTACAAAAATCTTTTTTAGTACCTTCCGCTCCCATTTATCCAAGTTTATTTCGTACTCCTTACATAATTCAGGATTCACACCTATACACTACTGTTGGTGTGATTATTGTTCTATGTGCTCTGATCTTGGCTGCACATGTTATTTCTTTCGACCTTAGCATACTATTTAGTGCTTTCATTCTTTTCTTTTTCCTCCTTGTCATTTTTCACCGCTATCGTTCCCAAGTATTCACGCTGTTTTACCATTTCCAAATGTATGAAGTATATTACGTGTTTTGAATTTGGTGTATTTTTTCTGTTCGGCTGTTCATTGTCTTTTCTTAACCATGTTGTTTTTCCTTCATTCATTGTTAACCCGTTCTTCTTTACAGTTTGTTCCACTTTGCTAAATGCCCTTTTTTAATTCCTTCTTCGATCTGGTTATTAAGGCTACATCGTCCGTATATGCAATTACCTGTTGCTTTCGGTGCTAAATTCCGTATAAATTTAGCTCTCTCTCTGAAGCCTCTAGCAGCAGATTAAATTTCATAGTCGATTTTTTGCTTTAATCTTGTTCGTTCTTCCTCCAATGCTGAGCAATAACGATCTCTCATTATTATAGGTATTTTCCAACGTCATTTTTGTCAGATTAATTACCTTCATGGTGATCTTCAGAGTTTTCATAGCCCGGTTCAGCAGCCTTCATATAACAGTATTGACATATTGTTATTTAAATGACAAGTCAAATTAAAATTTCTGAATAGATAAGATACTTGCATCTGTAATTCATGGATGCTTATATCTATAATTATTCGACTATTTTTGCACACAGCGATTTCACACAAATTTACACACGGCGCATAAATTCCAAGAAAGCGTCACAAAAACATCAATATAATTTTCCTTATTGAAAACAAAAGAATAACGAAATCGATAGCTTTTGTCACAAAATACAATATGTATATAAGAACGAACCCAATGCGATATCATTAGGTGATCCGTCATCTCACCAACTTTCCCGGGTTACCAATTGTAAAGGTTAAATATTTTTCTTATTAGGTATTTTATCTTGAAACAGCTGGCTTCTTATTTGAACTTGCAAAATATTTTCTAACTTGTCAGAGTTGTGAATATTTTCTATTTGGGCAAATACATGCTCATTTTCATTAATTTTAAATAAATAACTTATATTTTGTTGTAAGCAGTGTAACCTGTTCACACATAGTTTAAGTTGCAAATTTACAGTCTGTAATTTCTAAGAACCCAGAATCTTTTTGTGTTTTTGAAAATTTAACAAAAATCCGTTGATGAATTTTTAGTAATTTATTTTTTAAGCATTTTCAAATTATGAAAATATTTTTTATTTGTGTGTTTTAGGTACTTCAGGTAATCGGAAATTTAATTTATTTTTTTATTTGACAATATACATATTTATTTTTTATTTATATCTGTGTTTTTATAATCAAACATGCACAAAAATTCTATTTACCCTCTACTGTTTCCCTTCCTTCCCTAAATCCTTCCTGGTATTCCACTACCAAGATATCATGATATTTACTTAGCCTTTTTAGGATGATTCTTGCTAGTACTTTATAAGTATCTAAGAGTCTTAGGTTTTGTTCATAACTGTTGTTTCGAATCATCCTCAGGGTGAAGATCTGGCGGTCTATTCTTGAGTTAAGTCACCAGCAACACGCATATAAGGTGACGTCAGAAACTACCGGTGTGTTGCTAGTGAATAGGCTCTCTGGTCTACTGTTTCCTTTCCTTCCTTAAAACCTCTCTGGTATTCCTGTACCAAGATATCATTTACTTAGCCTTTTTAGGATGATTCTTGCTACTACTTTATAAGCCGTATCTTGGAGTGATATTGCCGCGTTGCTCCATTGTTAGGGCATTCGTTCGTTTCGCCATACCCTTTTATTTAACTTATTAATTCTTTCCTGTAGTCCACCTCCAACGTACTTGAATATTTTTGCGGGAAACCCGTTCTTTCTTGGAATTTTGTTATTCTTCAGTTTTTACATTACTGCTCTATCTCTTGATCCTTTAATTCTTCTACTTCCTTGTCCTCCTTGTTTTCTTCCATATTTTTCTCTTTCGCTCTTGTTCGTTACCCATGTTTAATATTTCCTCGAAATTATCCAACCATCTTTGCAATTTTTTTGTGTTTCTCCTATCAGGAGACTTTCCTTATATTTCAGGTAAGGTTTTTTTATTAAACTGAAGCCTCGAAAATTCACAGAAATATGTGACGAAATGTGGAATCGTTCATAACAAGCTAGTATTGCCAATTTCATTTATATTTTTAACAGTCAGCCGACCCATTTTCTGGCGTCAATTTATTCAAAACAGCTTCATTCGCTTTTTTGGAATTCGTTGTAGTACTTGGAACGACTAAATTTACATTAAAATCAATAAGAAAGGGAATGATTACACAGTAATTTATAATAAAAATGAGTAATCAAAATCACACATACAAATTTAGCTCTCGGCCGAATAAGTGAGCGGGTCTCGGAACCGCTTAGCGAATGAATGATTGATCGTGACGGGTATGAATCGCGTGGACGGACAGTTTAATCTACAGCGCCTACCGCGTATTAATTATTAATTACAATTACCGCCGATGCTCTTTCAAAACGTTCAGAAGCGGCGGCCAATACACACACAGATACACAATAGTCTCGTTTTATTCCGCTTGACATTCTTCCAGGAACAATTGATGGGCATTGTTCGACGCAAACCAATACATTTTTTATAAATAAATTTTAGTTGTGTTTCAGTAAGAACGCTATGTTCGATTCAATTACATATGCACATAAACAGTACATACTGATTATAATCAGCTGATTAGTACAGAAATAATTTAGTTTATCTACATTTTTATTGAAAGATTATTTAGAATATTTATTGGTACCGTTTTCTTGTGTGAGACCGAGAATAATGACTTTCGTAACTTGGAAACATTGTAATGTGTGTTCGAATCTCCTCTTTATCTTCGTCTGGCACCTTTGGGTGATTACCATGTTTTCCCGTTCCATCTTATGAACATATACCGGATTTTGAAGACCTCTTCTTCTCTGCTATTACCCTAACCTTTTTAAGTGTTAGATCCAGAGTGTTTAAGAACATTTTTTAGCAAACAATCCTAGTAGCATTTTTAAGCAGGTTGTATTTTCTAGAATATTTTCTTCTGTTTCTTTTCCATCTCTTTTCATCCTCTCAACCTTTTTATTTTGTTCCTCTACCAAATTAGCGATACACTGATTTTGTGCTTCCAACGAGAGGTTGTAAAAATCTTTGAATATTTCTTTCTTGTGGTGAAAATTTTTCAAAGCATTTTTTCGGCAATTACATGGTTCTTGAACTTTTCTTTCAGGCTTCTTTTTTCCCTTCAATCCCTTTTTCCCTTTTTCTTATATTTTTTTTCCCAGTGGGTTGGATCCCTTTTTCTTTTCTTCGTTTCTTCCCCTGCTTTAGTTTTTTTCCTGCCTCTTGTCTTCTTTACTGCTTCATTATTTCATTTTTAATTCTGGGTTTTGTTCTGAAAAAAAGCGTTTAGATTACTTATGTGAAATATCGTCAGATCCTGTTAAAAATTTAAAAACTTAATGGAACATTGACAATGAAACATGGATTCATTAATAACACGTAACAACATCCAAAAAGTAATCACTAGAGGCTTAAAAGAAAACCTGGAAAAGCTTATGTGCAACATAATCTTTTATTTATTGTTGCAATAAAATTTGTTTCGACCTTACCTGTATCGTCGATTAATTATTGATGGGAAACACATATCAACGATTCTTTTTCCACAATTTATTTCAGATTTTTGCAACCTTCGATAATATACTGATTATGATGACAAATTAATGTATTTGGTTTCCAATTAATAAATTTTACAAATAATTATAATTAAATAATAATCATCAATTAGAAGAAAGTTAAAGCAATCTTATACGAATTTATAGACTTTATGGTTTTTTATTTAAATTATTCGATAACATGATTGGTAATAAATATTATTTATATATTAAAGTCAATAATATGCTCAATGTTTCATATTCGTATCAAAAACAAAACATGCCCTATTCATTAATATTCATAGTCTACATAAAAATAAACATTTGGTTAACAGGATATGCGATAATTACACTAGTTTACAAATTTTTAAAAAAATTCTGTGTATTAGGTGCCACTATATTTTTCTTGTGTACTTTGACCCACTAAACTCGAAAATTAAACCATTTTTTTATGGATACGTTTTCGAGATATGAATTTAAAATTTTTTTTTGTTTTTTCGGACGTTGTTTGATTATTTGAAGCATATCTCGAGTTAGGAACGACTAATCTCGCCGTTCGGCATATCAAATTAAAGATAATCGTCTCACCAATAAATATTACCAACATTGTTTTTCAGTCGCTTCGGTAGTTTCAGTGCAATGGGCCATCATACAACAAAAAATTTTTTTTTGGCCCAAATCGAAATCGATAATTCACTCTATTGCCGAGAAAAAGTATAAATCATGGAAATATACCCAGTTTATTATTTTTTAAGTAGAGTTTGCACTTTTACGAAGAGAAAAAGGTATTTAGGATGAAAATCTTTGTAGAAATCTCGAAGTTATGATCAATTATATGTATACAAAAATTCAATTTTTTCTATATTTTTGTATTTTTTTCCTTATTTCTAGCGTATAAATCCGTTTATTTTAATATTTTTATTGTACTCTTTTAGTATAGTATGCTTGTTGCTAACGTTACAGACATTCTCTGGCTGAAAAAAAAAAACGCGTGAGAATGTAGAAAATGAATCTTCAGAGACATATTTACGCCTGTTGGAAAAATAGAATGACATATAACATTTTTTCCCGGATAATCTCGGTGACGTTAGTGACGAGCATGGTGAGAGGTTCCACCGAGAAATGAAGACATTGAGTAGCGCTACAAGGGATTTTGGGATCAGGGAATGATGGGAGATTATATCTGGTTCCTCATATGAGAAACGGATTCCAAAATAAACAGAACAAAAAGCAGGAGTCAAAATCATGTCTAATAATCGCATATTATATTGAAATAGTACAATGAAAATAAACCAAATGAATAAAAGTGCATTATACGCTATAAAAAAGGAGAGCAAAAATAGAGAAAAAGTTGAATTTTGATACTTTCACATATAATTGATCATAACTATATTCTTCTCTTCGTAGAACAAAGCACACTCCGTAAAAAAAAATAAGAAAGTGTGTTTACTATTTAGATTTTTTTATTATTTTTATTTTTTTCATATTATGGCCCATTGCACTGAAACTACTAAAGCGACTGAAAAAAAATATTAATAAAATTTATTGGTGATTCGAGTATCTTTTATTTGATGTGCCGAACGGCAAGATTGGTCATTCCTAACTCGAGATATTCTTCAAATAGTCAAACTACCACCGAAAAAACTAAAAAAAAAAATAAAAAAATTTATATCTCGAAAACGTATCCATATAAAAAATTAATGCAATTTTCGAGTTTAGCGGGCCAAAGTATATAAGAAAAATATAGTGGCACCTAGTGCACAAAATGGATGTAAAAATTGTGCAAAAATTGGAGGATAATTTAATAAAAATTATAACAGTTTTAGAACTATAGGAGGACATTGTTTGGAACAATTGAGTCGATGAGTGGAAGAAGGATAATATTATCAAAAATGCGAATAACATATTACACACATTTAAACACTGATAAATTGATTGATATTACATTTTGAACATTTTCCAAGAAACAGCTAATTTCATGGTCTAAAATTTGTGAATGGATCGCTTTTCAGTAGTACTTTTTTTTCCCAAAAATAAGGTTTCGGGAATGTTAATCCTGTTTCCACTTAGCGATTCAATTATTTTTGTAATGTCGCCTAGATTTTAAACGAGCAATTTTGGGATAACTAATTTCAAAACAATTATTATTATTATTTATTTCCTTACTTTTCAGGAAAACTTAGGATGTTTTCTTATTGGCCACTAGATTCACTGCTTTGTTAAAACTTGGGTGCATCATCAAAATTCTAGAAAATTTCAGGTTTCTATCTTTGCACTCAAAGAACACAAAATCTGTCAGAAAAAAAAACGTATTTTTATGACAAATTTTGTGTTGAGGAAAAAACTGTTGTTATATTTCTTTGTGAGACCACTGCAAACCTGCGACTCTTTCCATTTCTTAGAAGATTCACCATTTTATTTAAAATAAACGAAATTAAAGATCAAATTTAAAAAACAATGCTAGATTTCTTCAGATTTTATTAACTCTTAAACTCAAATAATACTTGCTTGATCGCTGAATTTATGAAAAGCGTTGGAAAATACAGGATCATTCTGAAATAAGTGCCTCTATTTCAACAGATAATAGATGACCTTAACACAATGGGCATTCGGTTATAGTTTCATATAATTTTAATTTTCTTGTGTTTTATGTTTGTATAAAGTGGCTTAACTGTAAAATATTTTTTCATAAAAGAATATTCTTGACGATAATCTGTGAAAAGATTCATTGTTTGATGAAGCTCACAGCGCAGGAATGAAAAACTATAACGAATAATCTCTACATAGTGTGATTGTCAAATCTGAAGCGTTTCTTAAATATTTAAATTAGGAAAGAAAAATGTAAATAGTGACAAAATGGTCCACATCTTATATGTAACCAATGGCAACGAATATAAAACATAAAAAACTTACCAACACGCAAAAGAAAAAGAAACGTGATTTTTTCCCTATGTATTGGTCGTTTTATTAAAATCAAGTTTTATTTTGTTAATATCCGGAGCAGAACGGCTTTAGTTTGCAAGGTAGAAATTATTAACCAGCACACGTATGTTATAGCGTGTTCTTTACTGATCATACATATTTATAAACCGATCCTAACCTATAATAACCCTCGTCTCAGTCTGGCCGATAATCTGTGCCTTTATGTGATATTCCCATTGGTCGTTACCTCCGAATGGGCGTGCCTTTTATATTTTTATGAATAAATTTAAATCTTATTTTGTGCTGTTTCTCGTAGAAGATGAGGTAAAAACGCGTCTAAAAACTTAATTACGTCGGCGCTAATTATTATTTAAATAAATTGCGAGACGGATGAAAAAATCTAGAGTTTCTTGGAAGCGCAAAACCAACTTTGTGTCGCAATTATTGACGTATCCTAATGTAAATTATTTAATTATTGTTATTAGTAATTAATTAAGGCGCCAATTAAAAACGATGAGTTTTTAATTTCAAACGTAAACATACGCATAATATGACTGAATCGAATCGGCTGGGTTTAATTCAGAGTTTGAAAAGTGTTTTACAGATATGCATTTGCATTTATTGATCACGATAAGTAAGACGATTTTATTCGTCGTCAGAATAATAATACAGTAACATAAACTACAATTGGTGCAGGTATAATACTAATAATCCATTGTAAGAGATATCAAACATCATTTATATTTTTTTCATTACATTTTTTAATTTATTTAACCGTTTGTTATGGGTTACGGCATTTGAATAGATCGTACTCAATTGCAGAGTGTGGCCTTTAAAATAATTGTATATTAATAATTTTTTTTAATAATTATTGCAAATTCTTTTATATGTTGTCATATTTTTTATATATTTAATAAATTATGTAACAAATATTTTTTCCATATCATCTGTGATATCTGTTTCACAAATTTTACCACCTTCAGATGTTTTCTGCAAGTGCTCAACCCGACTTGTGTATACAATGTACAATCGTTGACAGAGTAAATGGCGTACCAATAAAACCGAAACGCACGTCGAAAATAACGACAAATGTCTTCCTCGCATCATGCTGACCGTATTTGAGAAGCAGGTACGTGACCCGTTGCATTCGATAACGTTTTACGGTATATATTACTACAGCACAGAGATGAGAGCAAAATTTATTCTTGAAAACATTTGAAATGTGTCATTCATGTATAAATTTGACATTGGAATTTGTAAGTTGAAAACAAATTAGGTATAGGAAAACTTACGATATAAACACAAAATACTATAAATGATAATAATAATGAAATATTTGTGCGGTATATAATTAAAACAGACATGATCAATTAAACATTTAATAATAATTTAAAAAAATTTAATAATAAAGCTTTAAAAAATGAAATTATGAAAAAAAACCGTAATACAACAATGTTTACATAAAAAATATAATTATTATTTGAATTGGTTGCACGCTCAAGAAAAGAAAAAAAATATATATATATAATAATAAACTTAAAACAATGAAAGTATGAAAAAAAATAAACTGTAATACAACAATATTTACTAAAATATATATATAATAGTAAACTATAAAAAATTAAGATATGAAAAAAAAATAAACTGTAATACAATTATAATATTTACATAAATAGAAATTATAATAATAAACTTTTAAAATTGAAAGTATGAAAAAAAATTAATTCAACAATATTTACACAAAAAAATATATAATGCATAAAATAAATTATAATATACAGGGTTATTCACGAAAGTGGTTTGTTAGAACTTATCCGTGTTCCAGAAATATATCAACTCTAATAACTTGGAATTATAAGCTACACCAACTGATCTCTTATTCTAAATTATTAGCGCTATCGTATCACTTCCGGTTGTACCGGAAGTGCATACCAACTTTGTAATTTTAAACGGAATGTTATATTTTTGTATCGTTTTTCAGATTCTACTCGCAATTCTACACCAAAACTTATAAGGGTACTGCAATTGGTAAAATTTATTTATAACAAAAAAAATCCAATAATAATAATAATAATAACAAAGTTGATCAAGACGATATAAGAAATTTATATTTAGAGGCTAATGACCATATAGCAGTCGATGCGGATTAAATTTAATTATTAAATTTAATTGATTTACATTATATTTATTTATTTTATTTTTTTAAGAATAACATTACCGATAAATTAACTCTCTGCAATTTCCCGACATATTAATCCGGCATCATGTAAGCCGTTTATATATCCTCTTGTTTCAATATCCGAATCTCGCTGACCTAAATGTCTTCCTATCTTCCTAATTGTTCGTACCTTCCGCTATCAGATACCGTCAAAGACTGATTGGTATGGTGTGCAAAATACTATTTATAATGAGCCAAAATACATAAAAGGTTTTTTGGGAAATTCACATCAATAGTAACATAGCCTTAAATGCAATACA
>JAFFZR010024303.1:0-10580 GCA_018397195.1 Lethrus apterus | reverse complement strand
TTTTTGATTAGTACGTTGATGCAAAAACCATTTCACCCGTATATGATGGGTAAAATGACATACACTGCAAAACAATACCTAACAATTAAAGACAAAGCTCACAAACGATTTTTTTTGTCTCAATGGAATGCCTGCCCAGTTATTATGGCATCAACTTTTGCACTTTTGGCATCTAATCCAAGACTCCCCTGCTTTAGATCGCTTGTAGGTATCGTTACAGTATAGACAAGACGCGTCTTGATCTGATTCTTCGTCTTGATATGGTTCTTCAATATCGTCTTCATCACTCATTATATTATTGATGATGATGACTGAAATACATTTCTTTTGACAGCTCTTGCTGATTTTCTTTGTAGTTTTATAGATTTATTAGTTTCTTTTTGCTTTATTTCTTCCACATAAGGACTTTTGGTCCATACAGCAGTTCCTTCTGATTTCCTTTTTCTCCGTTTTTCAAACGTAGTTTCATCAGCAGACGGTATAGGTGAAATTAAGTTTAAACAATTTTTAATAGACAAGCCGTTTTCTATAAATTTTTTTTTGGATTTGAAGCCGATTGAAGGTCTACATTTATATCCTGAAGATTTTCTTCCTCAGGCTGAGAATGCATATTTTGTATTTCACTTTGTTCGCTTGTCTGGTTTGCGAACCATTTTTCATTGTCAGTTACTTCACAGGGTGCATACAAATGATAATGGTCTGGGAATATATCTGGATTTAACGGAGAAATTCCGGTATTTCGAAATCCACTTAAGGCATTTCCCATGGTAGCTGCTTTGGTATAAGCTGAACAAAATAATGTGCTGATTTGATATAAGCGTATGGTTCTGCCGGGGTTATTTTTCATCCACAAGGCGGACTCGGAATTGTACAAAATTTCTAGTGGGCCAGGCTACATCTAACGGCTGAAGGCGATGAGTAGAGTGGTGTGGTAAGCAAATTATTGTTTTGCTTTCAATAAAGAATCCAAAGATTTATGACTTCCATGGCCATCTAGAATGACAATCACTTTTTCTTCTCTAGTCGGTTTTACGTGTTTGATAAAATGATCCAACAATTTAACAAAAAGTTGTGATACCATATAGCCAGTTTCGTAACACAGGCCAAGCGTATCAGGTGGTGATCCATCAAAGTATTCTGCCTTATAGTTTTCTCTGGGGAAAATTAGCGCAGGAGGAATATATCTACCTGCCGAGTACATACAAACTACAACCGTAACGTGTTGCCCTCTATCTCCGCTCGTTATTGACCCTAGTTGTTTTTTCCCCTTTTTCGCAAAAACTTTAGGAGGTTTATGCACGGTGGTAAGGGTCGATTCATCCATATTGTATATTCTACTATTTGGTATATTTTCAGTCTCCATTGTTTCACTAATCAGTCTAATAAATTTTTGTACTTGTGGTCTATTGAAGCCTCTCGCTCTCGCTGCTGAAGTCGGTTCTGGTGTTCTGAGTGATATTTTTGGATGTCTTGAACGAAAGCCTTTTAACCAGTCCCATCCAGCGCATTTTTTTGTGTTATTAAATTTATGAGGGTATTTTTTTCACACTGCTAAGTCATAAGCTAATTTACGAAGTTCTGTTGCTGTTACACCGAAGAGTCTAGATTCTAATTGAAGAATATTTTCGTCGACTTCGTTTTCGGCTTCAATGGGCAATGCAGTACCATTATTTTATTGGTACCAGTTGCATATTTATTTCTATTAGTAGTTCTACGTTCCAAAGTTGCCTGAGGTACATTGAAGTACTTTAAGCCAACCCATGCGTTTCTCCTGTATCGCCTTTATAGCGTTACTCATATCAGCCTCTG
Organism: Lethrus apterus; assembly: GCA_018397195.1. Classification (NCBI taxonomy): domain Eukaryota; kingdom Metazoa; phylum Arthropoda; class Insecta; order Coleoptera; family Geotrupidae; genus Lethrus; species Lethrus apterus. The sequence goes on along the minus strand of JAFFZR010024303.1, from coordinate 8,771 downwards.
TCCATGTTTGACGAAAGAACAACTGAAAAATAAAACAAATTGTGTGTTTGGTTAATGCACTACACCTCCATTTGGGTAATATGACATATAATGTCATTTTACCCGCACGCGATTATGTCGTATTGCTCTGAAACTATGTTTATACGAAACTCCCTCCAAAAGATTTTGAGGTTAATGTTTGAGGCTGTACTTTTCACGCAATAACTAGAAACTGTGCTTTAAATTTTAATTGGTATTAACAAGATTAACAAAAGCTAGTATTTTAAGAATTACATGCCGTGTTAGTAAGGCTTAAACTAATTTTCACTTACCTTCAAACACCTATCCTGACGTACCGAGCTCAGTTTATGCGCACGAACTTCTCAGCCTTACTACATTCGTTTATGCTCGTCAAAGCAACATTTGGGAAGGCGGTAAATTTGAATTGGTTAGTTGGTATAGAAATTAACGTGGGTATGGCATTTTATACAGTGTGTCATATTAAACACAATTCCCCTATGCGATTTGACCCTTCCTATTTTTAAAAAAAATCAAGTTGGCTGTGCAGCTCCCGACTGTGTTAAAAAAATAACAAAATAGTGGAAATAATAGAAAGCTTTGTAAACAGCATGCATATTAAATTGTATCGATTTAGCTTGAGAATTATCCACATGATGACGTGGACCAATGATATTTTAAAACCAAGATCACATGCACCAATCAGAACAATCTTATAGTAAAAAGATTCATGGCGCTTTTCTTGCCGCTACGTCATAGTTTTGCCATGACAACTTTAAAAATACATTAAATGTCATTTTGACAAATGTCAGTGTTATAATTCATTCGGATAATTCTTCAACCAAAGAGCATTCGTGCTCAACTTTTGTCTGGCAAGATTTTGATTTTTTTATTCGCAATGATTGCTAAAGGCAATTAAACTCGACCAATTTCTTTGGAAAAGAATTTTCGTCGAATTGGTCTCGTTTAATTGCCAAGCAACCATTGCTCATACAAAATAAAAATCTTTCCGGCAAAATTCGAGCACTCATACTCTTACGTATGAATAGTTTTGAAATAACAAGGCCGGTTCCATACGTTCAGTGCGCACTGTATGTTGAGATTGATGTGTTTAAGCAGTGGAATTACACTACCAATTACATTGGAGTTACTGCCACATTGCTCAAAGGTGTGGTGGTTTCTTACAATCGGATTGCCTGTGTTATTTACAGGTTTAGACAAGATGATGTTTGTACTAGAAGACAAGGGAAAGGTTTTTTAAGCCTGCTTGTTTCAGAGAACGTTCACAATAAGTTTTTAGTTATGCTCTCTATGCTATCTAGTAATGAGGAGGGTATATATGCATACAATATGTATAATGGGATACCTAAACTATTTACATTTAGACACATATTTGATCGAGATCGTGATTAAATAAAACTATTGTTTAAATAAAAATATAACCGTCACTAAATGCCATAATAAAATATTGGATAAAAATATCATCAACAAGACAAAAACGGAAAATATTATGCATACATTGATTAATTATGTAGCACTACAAAGTCCTACATTAATGTACGAAAATAAATTGTTGTTTCCTGTTGCAATTTAACGCAATAATTATATAATTATATAATCTAATTTGATATGTCAGATTTACCCTTATCCTGTGATGTAAACTAATTATTTTACATTATTTTACTGATATATCAAGTAAATTTACTTTGCTGAACACCTGTCTCGATATATGAAATTTTAGGGGCATCTCTGGACACAGTTAACCAAGTTACCGTTATCCTTAACTTTGAAACATTAAACACCCGCTAGCGCAATCCACTTGAATGAACAAACACTAAAATTGAATTAATGTTCGTAATGTAATTAAAGCTTGAATTAAAAATATGTACGTGAAAACCATAAACAGGTAGTGGGTATTTTTAATTAAGGGATTTGTGCATGAAAAATCTATTTAAATTCGATATTAGAAAACATTAAACTCCAACCGTTTGTTTTCAACTTATGACAACTTTGTTGTGAATTTTATTAAATCGCATTGTGGTAAGGGTTTTTCCTTTTTATCATTTCATCATAAAAATAAATTAATTTATAATTAAAAAAGTAAATAAATTAATTTTGAATATAGTATTGTATAAACTCAAGAAGGTTTTTAAATTATGTTAAAAATAAGAAAAACGGAGACCAACATTACTTACTTAAAAATAAAACTTCTGCTGATATTTTCTAATCATTGAGACAATAATTGTCAAGAGCATGCTGGAATTCAAATGGTAAACGAGAGATTTACCCCCTCGGATGAAATAAATATGCATAAGCACAAATGGTGCTCAACGGAGCACCGGAGTCGTCTTTACAATAAATACTGCATTAATATTATATGATGAGTAATAATAATGTAAGATAAGTATATACAGTATCTGTGGTCCTGGAAATCTTATCATGTAGATAGGAATATAATTACAGACATTTACCTAAACATAAATGCATTTGCTTGATTCATTTAATTCAAATAAGGTCTGTATTAAATTAAATGTGACATGTTTCAGTCAAGAATACAATTTTCTTGAATTGAGAAAACCCAGTCTTAAATGAAGTCATATTTGGAATTTGTCAATTTTAATATTTCTAACCAAGCACATCCGATATTGAAAACAATTATTTAGTTGACTGAATGCAGTATTTGTCTGTATATAAAACAAAACCATTTATTATGGCATAGAAAACTAGTTTGATATCATTATTCTAATTAAAATGGTTATGGTTCTATTTAATGATTAAAAACACCACGTTCATGCTCAAATATTAATTCTCTTTAATTTGATACCTCACACTATATTTTTAAACTTAAAGAAGACAAATAAATTTATTTGGGGTTCACCCCATAGTTTTACCGCTTAGGAACAAAATTTTCAAAAAGTTTTCTTAACGTGCACCTGGAACACCAGAATAACTTCATTGCAATGTCAATTTCATAGGGCAAGGGGTGAAGAGATAAATGATCAGTCAGCCAATTTGCATTTACCTATATACATACATGGTAGATTCAGTGCTCTTAACATCTATAACACATTCATGATCAAGTTGAGTTTCCCTTTAATTTGATACCTAATATGATATTTTTAGACATTACTAATTAGAATTCGAAATTCCCTTTAATTTGACACCGCATGTGATATTTGTAGGCTTTTGTACATAGATTTCAAAATTAAAATATAATTAAAATAGGACTAAATTATAAATTGTTAGATTATAACAATGTACGAATAATAACACATTATTAAAGTGAAAAATTGATTATATTTTTATATTATTACGGATGAGTCACCTTGTCACTCGGAACTTGCATATGTTACACTAATAAAAAAAAAAAAACGTAACTACATCCTAATGTGAAATTAACTTATCACTCACACACGTACATTATTTTAGATTTATGGTTTTCCGGTAATTTTCTTTTGCACGTTATATAAAATGTTTGGGAAAGGGTTGTAAAACACATTGCATGAATATTAATGTATATATTAAACGCAGCAATAAACGTCGGTAATATATTCTCATTAAGTTAAGCTTTCATTGATGGGCTTAAAATAATTATTAAAATTCTAATATGGAGACATAGTTGTGAGACTAACCCAAAACCAGGCTGACATAGCATGATATACGAGCGTCAATAAAAGGGTTAAACATGCAATGCTGATTCATAATTACTGGGCCAGCCACGGGCAAAAATACAGCGCGTTAGGTTTATAGCACGTGCGCTGATAAAAATCAGTAATTAGCAACAGTAATTATAGCAACTAACGAGCTTTTTGGAAGCGCGCCGTTTATTCAGATTTAAACACTGGGATCAGGAGGGCTACGGCGATGGTCATTTATTTTAGCTGATTTGTGTTTATTCCGTTTTTAAGAAGGATTTAGTTAAATTGTGTATTTTTGTACGTATAACAATTTGTGTAGTGTAAGATTCGTTAATATTACATTTACATTATTTTTGTATGCAGCTTCGGCAAAATCAAGCAGAACAGATATTTATTAACACATATTATGCAATTCAAATTACATTAGAAAATAATTTTTTTATTGAAATTATATACTTTTTGCATCCTCATTTTATTTAAGTTGAAATGAATAATTTTAATACCAACAATATACCAAAAAACGTGTTTTAAATACGCGTTGCTAGAAGGCTTTTGTGGAAATGATTTAAGTTGTGTTTTTTTTTCTTATAATAATAATAATAATTTTCACAATAATCATTTCTTTCTCCAGTAAGCAAACTGATGATATATTTATACAAATGTAACTTGACATGTGGGAAATTATCATCGCCGTCAACATAAGAAATTGTTAATCCTTATTAAATATTTTGTTATTAAATATATATAAGAGCTTATATGAGTTTCTGAATCTTTACCATCTAATCCATTTAAACTTGTTTTTGAAGAGCTATTTTCAACCCTCGAGTCGCGTAGGAGCGAAATAACAAAAGGCGGAGGCGCAAAAACGTAAACAATTGACAAATATAATAAATAAACTTAATATTGGTTTTTTTCTTGTTTTCGCCGGTTTGTTTTTAATAAGTTTTCTTTTTTGGTTTTTTTCGGCGATTTTGGTTATAAATTAAAGGCAAGTTTTGGTCTGCCTACATTTTCTTTATTTATTATATAAACGTTTCGCTGAAAATATTTTCAGCATCTTCAGTATTTTTTTTTTTTTCGTTGATAATTTAGGAGCGCATTTTAAAGGTTGTTTCTTGGCAAACGATAGCGTGCAGACCTTGTTTGATTTTCTCGCTTGAGTAATTTCGTGACATTTTTTAAGTTGTTCACAATTGTTGTGTCGTATTTTCGTTTTATTTCGTTGATTGTTTTATATTCCATTTTTCACCCAGGAAATGTGTTAATATTGGTTTTTTTTCTTGTTTTCGCCGGTTTGTTTATAATAAGCTTTCTTTTTTGGGTTTTTTCGGCGATGTTGGTTATAAACAAACGATCGTTTGCCAAGAAACAACCTTTAAAATACGCTCCTAAATTTTCAACGAAAAAAAAAAAATACTGAAGATGCTGAAAATATTTTCAGCGAAACGTTTATATAATAAATAAAGAAAATTTATAACCAACATCGCCGAAAAAACCCAAAAAAGAAAACTTATTAATAAACTTAATATGTCTACGTTTGAATAATTTGTTAGTTTTCCATAGCAAAATACAGTCAGTATGATATTTACATGACTGATAAAGTCAAACATGACAATTGTTTGAATTTTCATAGCCCGCTGTTCGTAAATAAACGAAAAAATGGCAATATATTGTATGATGAACAGAAAAACGTTGACATGAAGAAAATTGTAATAGATATGGATAAGAAATGTTAAGATAGATTGAAAGGGTACTCAATTCTCCATTACAAGATGCCAACAAAATACTGGGTGTCCATTAAAAAAAGGACTTTTGGTTTGATGAAATTGGTCAGAACTGGGTGAACTTTTTAGACACCCAGTTCACCAAATAACAAATAAGGGCAAATAGGGCATAGTCTAACAGCTCCATAGCCTGTCTAGAAATCAAAAATTGATACCACGTTTTTTATTTTATGAGGTTAACAGTCAATTTATAGAAGGCAGGAAACAAATCGATATTAAATAGTTTTAGAATATGAAGTCGAATTCAAAAATGTAGTAAGGAACACACTGTACGTGTGTTCCATTTAAAATAAGGAAGTTCACAACAATTTCCTTAGTAAATCCTAGAAGGTCGAAACTATTTGAATCTAATAGATCTTTCTTAAAATGTGATAACGTCATCGTTGGAAAAAATATTTAAACGAGCAATCCTTTAACTAGAGAATCATCGCAATTAAACGTTGTTTTGCAACAATGCATTCTATTCTCCCTAAAGGAAGTTGTTTTGCAACGTGACGCATATTGAAATAAATACCGGACCGTACTTAGAACCGAATACCTACACAAAAATGATATTTCTAGGAATTTGCTTGAAGATAAAACTGCAATTTTTGTGGATTTGGGTTTGGCCTAAGGTCGGCTATAGCATGTTAGAATAATGTGACCTATTTCAGAATGATCCTAAATGTTGCATTTAAAACAGTAAATGACTTTCAGTCAAAAGACTACATAGTAGTCAACTTATAAATAAGAATACTTTTGCTTTGAAAATGTAATTCTTGCTTGACAATACTCCTTTTTATTTTTTAATTAAGTTTGCAGTATCTTTTGTAGTTGTTATTTATGAAATTAAAATATTTTCTATTGAGAATTATCCTCATGATGACGTGGACCAATGATATTTTAAAACCAAGATCACATGCACCAATCAGAACAATATTATACTGAAAAGATTGCATGGTGCTTTACTTGCCGCTACGTCATAGGTTTTTGATTTAGTAACCATGCCAACTTTAAAAATACATTAAATGTCATTTTGACAAACGTCAACGTTATAATTCATTCGGTTAATTCTCCAACCAAAGATCATTCGTACTCAACTCTTATCTGGCAAGATTTTCATTTATTCGCAATGATTGCTAAAGGCAATTAAACTCGACCAATTTCTTTGGAAATTTGTCTCGTTTAATTGCCAAGCAACCACTGCTCATAAATGAAAATCTTTCTGACAAAAATTGAGTACTCATGATCTTACGTTTGAAAAATATTTTATTTGAACCAATTTCTGATTAAAACTATATATAATTTATTGGTAACTTAAAACTAATTATTTTTTTTAATTATATAAAAGTGAATGCCTTAATGAGTTATTAACATAGGGGAAATGCAATTAAATATTTTTTATCAAAGGATAAAAATATAATGTCTAGCTTTATTACTTATACGATAATATTATTAAACATATAGTGACAAAGCGCAAATAGGTATATAATAGAAAAACATTAAATCTTTTTTCTTCCCCGCATTGATGTATTTTGATGTAAGTAATTATGTGATATTTAAACGGTCCGCAAACCAGACATTAGTTACTTGTCCAAACCGTATCGTCTTCAATTTGAACGCCCCCGAAAAGGCCGCCCGTATAGTCTCGCCGCTGGGGGTAATTTAGGTCCTGCTGTAAACAATCTGCAGTAATTGGCCTGTCGCTCAACGTATAACTAATATGAGTGTGCACGTTCAAGTTCACTCATATTAACGAGCAAATGAGGAAATCCAGTTTATTCTTGCTGAAATCTTATCCAAATGTTTTAAGTGAACGGTAACATAAATATGCAGAATTTTAGTAGATACCTTCTACGTGAAATCATCTTTGATTTAATTTTACATGTTAATATATATACAGGATGTTCCAAAAGCCACGACCCATCAATTAAATATTGACCTATGAGAATAAAATAAATCGGAATCAAGGAATACATTTTTTCTACATTTTGAACACATCTGTTTATAAGTATATTTTTCAAATTTTAAATTTAACATAATAACTTGTAGTCATCCCTGACCCTGAGTGTTATGAGCCAATAGTTGAAAACAATAGGGAAGTAATATAAGTATAGAAGTATTGCTGTTAGTCCTTATTATCTTGGTTTCTGTAAGAATGACGCCACCGGATCTTCGAATTAATCACGAAAATCTCCAAATACAAGACATACAATTACCAAGAGTTTGAGAACCACAGCTATACTTATAGGAACCCATTTCAACTTAGAAACTGTAGCAACTGCACCTGTTGTATATGTGCCTGTAAGACGGGCGATAATACAATAATACAATAATAAATCTTTATTGCCGTAAATTCCATAGGTATTGGTAAATAATAAAATGTATTCTTGCTTGCACCTTCTGGCAAATAGCCCCGTTAGTTCTCTGTGTGTCATTATAGATTAAAATAATTTAAAATAATTAAAAGAATTCCCTTCATTACGACATTATGGGACACCATGATGCACTATGTTTCTTATTAGATAAATATTTTAAGCTACTTTTGCCTTCAGGTATTAAATAACCATTTCAAAACTGATTCCAATGTCATATCGAGAAACATTGCTGAGTAAGGATTTGAAACATGATTTAAGAATCTTAAACTGAAATATATGATTTCGGTTTTATGAATATTCCCATTCAACGGATTGCTGATTCTTCTGTAGCAGAAAACTTATTTATTATCTGATATTTTTCTCAGGTTATTAAGATCAAAATGATTAGTACGAGTCTGCAAACACCAACATTTACATCTACCTATATTAATAAAAATGAATTTGCAAAATGTTCGACGGAGCATCACTTGAGAACGGCTCGACCGATTTGGCTGATTTTTTTTTTGTTTTCGTAATTGTCAGGACAAGGTTTGTATGAAAGAAAATTTTTGGAAAATCCACGGAAAAAGTCAGAAATTTTTAGCGTATTTTTAGGTGTTCTAGCGAAAAAAATTCGATCCAGATAGCCCGGATTTGAAAATTGTCATGCTGACGCAAATTTTAAAGCGTACAAATGTCAAAAATTGCACGTTTTTGTCGTAAAATGCTACTCGACCTAGAGAGGCTCCATCCCATGTCTTTTGATTTTTAGCCAATTTCGTCCTTCAATTTTGCATTTCGAATCGTTTCACGGACGCAAATTGCAAATTAACGTTGTAATTAACGGTCAAATTGGCACCTGCAAACTCAAATTTGACACTATAGTATGGGTACACAACAATAGGTATGCGATCGACGAATAAAGCGGCGAAAGCACGGGGCGTTTGTGTGATTTGCCGCATACCTCGAACAACTGTCACTTGAGACGTCAAAAATATCACTTTTTCGTCGCGACG
>JAFFZR010024300.1:0-10836 GCA_018397195.1 Lethrus apterus | reverse complement strand
GGAAAGATTTGCCAAAATTGAACTATTACAAAACGGTTTTAGAGAAATACTATGAACATGCGGACAACCAAAATAACGTAAACGATGAAGAATCGCAAGGTATATTATGTGAACACCAAGAAGACATTCCGGATCTATTAGTCTAATTTCAATTTTTTTTTCATTCTTGTTGCATTGTTGTTTTCGTTTGTTTTTTATTGTTACTACCTATTAATAAGTAATTATTTTCTAATAGTTTTTTTTTTTATTAAAGATTTTGTGCTACCTACGTTTACGTTGTATTTTGTTTTTTACGCTTTCCCTTTTTTCAAACTTACTTTATTCGAAATAAAAACACACGCAATTTACAATATTGACATAGAAATTCCATTAAATTCAATAATTGGCTTCAAACCCCACTAAATCCATTTTTATTTTCAAAATTGTGACTTTCTTGTAAGCATATCGTTTGTCCGCGGTGTCATTTTAGAATTTAATACTGTAAAGCAATTTGGAAAAAAAGAAATCATTAACGTGTTATCGCTACAGTTTTTCTTAATTTCTGAAAAAGTCACCAAAGTGGTTTTGAAACTAGAGGATTCTTATATACCCCATGGTTGTGTCGCTTCGCTGATCCGTATCAGTTTCGGTTCTGTCAACCGTATAAGTTGTCGTTTCCTGATTACGTCGTTCTTCTTGTTTTTCTTTTTCTCATCGTGTCAATTTCCATGTGTTGCTGAGTCTGTATCCGTCTTCTCGGTTAAAGTTGTTGCTCTTCTTCATTATTTCTAATGATTCTCGCACTATTCTTTGTTGGTAGTGAGTAGCTCTCGCCAGTATTTTGACGTTGTCGTAATCAATCTGGTGATGTCCGTTTTGAACTAGGTGCTTAGCTACAGCAGACTTGTCCGTGTATCCTTACTGAAAGCCAAACCCCCTAAGAAAAATATCATAAAGGACGAAGAGGAAGCGCTAGAAGACATCCAAAAGACGAAAAGCTTTAAGAGCTGACAAGGGCAATGCAACTCTGTTAATGGACAGCGAAAATTACAACAGAAAAAAAAACACTACTGCACCCAGAACACTATACAAAGCTACGTCAAGATCCAACAGCGAAGATTGAAAGACAGACCAGGAAAGTCATTAAGGATTCATCTATAACAAAAGAAGAACAGAGACGATTACTATCTTCGGAAAGCCGACCAACACGATTATATGGACTACCGAAAGTACACAGAACTGGAAATCCTGTACAACCGATTGTCAGTTTCCGTAAGCTTGCGAAATATGTTGCGAAACAACTACAACATTATTCAGGAAATCAGTTACGTGAAGAACTCTGAACATTTCGTCGAAATACTACGACAACATGAAGTAACCAGCAGCGGCATATTAGTAAGCTTCGACATTGAATCACTATTTACTAACATAACAATAGAAGATACGTTGGAAATCATCAGACAACAACTAGTCCCACGAGGGCTACAAGAAGATCTAGTTGATTCAACAAGACTATGCCTAACTACAACCTACTTCTTATGGAATGGGGATATCTATGAACAGAAAAATGGCGCAGCAATGGGATCTCCACTATCCCCAGTCATTGCCAATATCTTCGTGGAAGCTTTCGAACAAGTAGCCATTGAATCCAGCAGCAAGAAACCTAAATGCTGGTGTAGATACACTCGAAGATTTCCTGAATCATATAAACGAACAACCAACATAAAATTCACACTGGAGAAAGAAGAAAACGGCACTTTATCTTTTCTATACGTATTAGTGAGACGTACCGACAGTAACAAATTAAGCCAGAGTGTATACAGGAAAAACACACACAGATCGATATCTACAGACAACATCGCATTATTATCCACAATAGAAGAGATCTCTTATTAACACACTCTTAAGAAGAGCTGATAAGATCAGTGATATAGAACACAGGCCAGAGTAAATGTAAAGGTTAAAGAAAACCCAAAGAAGAAAAGAGAGGTAAAACATCTTCCTGAAAGATATGCATATCTACCGTACACCGCTGGAGTCACCGACAGACTGAAGAAGAGCTTGGTGAAGAAGAACACCGTTACACGGTTCAACACAGTAAAGAAAATAGAACAGCTACTTCCGTCGAACAAAGACCGACAACAACAACAGTCTTTAGTACGATCAGCGAAAAAAGTCAAGTGTAAACATTAAACCACGGCAATACCCAAAATCTTTCTATATATAACAGAGCACGTTGAAAATAGATTAAAAGGAAGAAAACACAAGGAAGAAGCGGTCAAATAAGTCAATAAAGGGATTCATATAACAAAATGTTGCTGAAAACTAGAATTTATAAGTCTAATATCCCTTTGACTGTAGAAATAAAAGTAACAACTATCGTAGAACTATCACTTTTCTTGCTCCAGGGAAAAACTTACTTGTCTAGGAAGATGCTTTATAAAAGAATATTCAAACAGAAAAATAACGAATATTTTTTTATAGGATGATTTTAGAGAAGAAATAATCGCCAGTAAACGCTGTATATCGTTTCAATTTTTCAGTTATTCCTGGGATATTGGTCCTTTTCAAGATATTGGCATACTGCTGTATATACTAAGTTTTGTTTAAGAAATTGGTTTTACGAAAATTTTAAGCAGTTGAGAAAATTGGATTATGTGATCCTAAAAAATAGTACCTCAGTTTTATGTATCTTGTCTTGAACTCAATGAAGGGAAAAACTTAGTGTGTATCTTGTAATAAATTTCTGGAGTTCATTTACAAAAATAATGTTAATATGTAAAATATCTATTAACATTTAAATTGTATACGTATATAAACAATAACAAAGATAAATAATAATTTACGTTTGAAACCTTTCAAAATTTTCTAAATAATTTGTCCCACGTGTACAATTTACACATACCTGATCAACTGTTTAACGTCTGTCCTTGCCTTGCTCCACAGATTACCTTGCTCTCTAACCAAATAGTAAATAAAACCACGTAACCACCCACTTAAATTGCGTATATTAACCATAGTAATATAATCTCGTATTAATCGTTGCAACTTCAATACGATATTTGTGTTCGATTTGCTGACATCAAACTTTCTACTAAGTCATTTTTAATATCGATTAATATCGTACGTGTTATGACAATTCTATTAAATGCAGTACATCAAGATATACTTATAAGGGAACAATAAATATTTCTTTATATGGATTGTTGCTTAAGTGACTATATTAAAATTTTAAAAAAATACAGAAAAAATGAGGTTAGTCCATCCTTAACTGTCCTAATTTTGTAATGCTATTTCTTAATTATTAATAAATATTTGAAAATGTTTTTCTTTTACGGGTTATCTCTGAAATGTCAAAACATTCCTGAACATAAAAATGGGGCCAGCAACTATTTTAAATAAATGTTATAAACCATTACAAATACAGTCGTAAAATCTTGCTTCAAATTACTATTATTTTTATTATTATTATAAGCTTATTTTTTTGTAAGAAAGTTATTGTTTTAAATTTCTTCCAGGACGCAATATAAATATTGTTCTACAGTTAAAATCGAATAAAGAATTGGTTATGATGTTGCCTTAATATTGCACAAAAAGAGCAACTAATTAAATTAAAGGGTGAATTTGGAGTTAAAGACGGAGGATTTTGTAAGCATTTTGTTTCACTTTTAATAAGTGCACACCTGTATTAAAATTTCTGAACGCCCTTATATAAAACAAAAAGATAAAATCTCAATTTTATTTCACACGAAATATAATTGGACTTAAAATCCAACGACATAGGTGAAAGTACGTTTGTACAAAAATATATGCATTTGCTTGTTAAAAAATAAATTTCATACAATTTAAGTCGTAGCTGATATGAAATAATACGTTTAGTTTTATTCTTCAGGTGTGTCACGTTTCATGCTTATGTTTAGCGCTTTTCTTTGATGATAACTAAATACATATATGCTTGTGTATAGGTGTGTAAGCTTTCACCTATGATTTGCGGTAAGGATTGTTTTTGCAACATGTTCGTAATTGCAGTGTCTCTTGGCCTCTTTTTTTATTAGTTGTGAAATTTATTTCTGGTGAATTTCTGACAGCAATATTAAAGAGTTTGCAATATTTTTTATATGTCAAGTAATGAAGCATAATTTCATAGTAGAAAGTTATATAAATGTACAATATTAGATTTTTTTATTAAATTATTAAATTTATTAATTAATGAATGAATTGTAATGTAATCAACCATCTACGACACAATGAACAGTAATATCATCAATATGTTGCCTCTTCACCAACTTCATTAGAATTTATGTTATATTCATTGTATATTTTCTTCAATAAGTGAGTGTTGAGTTTCGTGAGAAAATTATTCAATTGGTGTTCTTAATCTTTCTATAACAGATCTATCAGAATTATATATTAAATTCTTTCACATACACTGGTTCCATGTTCAAAAATATTTTATATTTTATATTTCATTGACATCTTCGTTTCCAAGAATTTCTTATGCCACAGGTTTGTTCTTATTTAAGAGATAATATAGCAGTATCATAGTTAATTATCCCGTTAAAGGGTTTAGGTTTTGTAGGTTTTAAATTTATAACTTTTTATTAATTGGTGCATTCTATAATATGTTAAAAAATAACACTAATTTTCTATTTTGTAATCGTATTTACTTATTATTAAGTTTCTAAAACTTACTGTTCATAATTTTAATTATTATTTAATTATTACTTTTTACTGAAAACAAGTGACAGTAATATTTTAATATTTGGCGAATAATACTAATAATCCACATACGTACAGACAGTATAATATTAAATTATAATCATTCTAAATTGGCAGAATTCACTTTAGCTTGTTATAAAAGAGTTTTAATCTATTCGAAGTATACATTTTATAAAACAGATTTCCGTCGAAAATACTCATTTTAACATTAACATATCTAATCTTCAAAAGTTCACACCCGATATTAACTTCCATATAATTTGCATTATAATAAATTTATATAATCGTGAACTTTCCGATGTTCTCTCCTATATAATAAACAAGAATGTAAATTATAATTATACGTACAAATGAATCAAGCTCGCTATAATAACAAGGTATTCTTGACCTTCTTTATTGTAAATAAATCATATTCTTCTGTTCTTAATGGCCTATTCAATTTAATTTTACGCTTGATGCATTATTTACATAATTTGATTGATAAACAATTCCTATTGTCCAAGTGCGTAAATAGATTCTTCTTTCAAATTGTTTAAGCGTTAAATTTTATTTATTAAACAATCAATTAAAAATTTGAAGTTGAAAATACATTTAATTTAACACATACTGGTCGACAATGCGAGAACATTCAATAGTTTCATTATAAACCATTAACTGTACATATAAATCTAAAACTGTGTAATCAATAATTCATTTGTATAATTTTATTGTACTTTTTGTAGTCAGAAATCTATTTTTTGTTTTTTTTTTTTTTATAAACGGTTCTGGTATTGACCTAAAAATTTTATTGCTAAAGATTATTATCCTTACAAATGTGAGAAAGTGGCACATTGTTATAAAATCGGTTGTGATAACGAAATGACACCATTGCTGTGGGTGAATTATCTTTTGTTGTTTATAAACACAATTAAACAAGACACAATGTGTGGTTACTGTTATCGTCTTGTAGTATCTGGGTCTCGGCATTATGGTCATTGTTTTATTTATTTATTTAGTAAAGTATATCATGTAATTCTAAGAAAGCACATTTAAAATAAAAATTATTCACTGATTGCTTGTGTATTTCATAACAACTTCTGTTCCTTCACCAACCACGCATTTTTCTTCAAAATGAGTTTTTAATAAAAAAAGCTTCATTATTATCCATCAGATTCATATTAATATACAGTTAGATAAGGAAGCAGATCGTAATATTCTAGATGAACAAGTTTCCTTACGTAGATAATATTATAATTAGTACACTTTGTATTATAACTATCATCTTATTGTTATGTTAGTAATTACTCTAATTTACATTCACAGTTACAAATGTTGCTTAATATTAATACTGAACGGCTTACTGCACTTAAAGCGCACGCCTTTTATCTTAGCTGACTCACTAATTACACAGTTCTAAATTAACGACTATTACATGTCCCGCATAATTAAAATGCGAGCTTAATTCAGCAGCTTTAAATCGGACATATTTCGGTAGAATTAAAAAAAAAAGAAAGGAAATCTGTCCAAAATGATCGTGGGCATATGTAACCTTCAAGACGGTGAGGATGTACGTGTTTATCTATTCAAATTTGAAGGTCGTAGAAAATTTAAATAATTGGACTCCTAAATTTAAATCAGGACCGGCGCGGCGCGGCGCTAAAAACAAATGAATTAAACTAGTTTTCGAAATAAAAAAATTATTTTTTTACATAAACCCCTTTAGCTTCTAAACGTCGTTATATATGATACTTTTACAAGACTTGTAGGTATTTATTATAAATTTTTCAATTACCAAACTTTGCCAAACAGGATACATAATTCTATCCTGTACTTTATATAAATTTGCGGTCTTCTTTTTAGAATAAGGTTTGTTATTAGTACTCTTAGTTTACAAGTTTGCATATAACAAGTAAACTTCTTTATTTAAAATGATTAGAGAAAGTTTGTTTTAATCTACGATATATTCGTATTAAACTTTTCTATTAATTACTATGAAAATTTCAATCAAAATAGCAAAAAGTCCCGGCTGAGCCTTTTCAACTCTCTCTCTGGAGATTTTGTACACATGCCATACATTAGTAAAATTATCCAGAGACGTGCAACATTAATCGAAACCTATAAAAATGGTACATAAATAATAATTCGCATAAACGCAAGCAAATAATGAAAGCAACCGTGACTAAACAACAAAAGAATTATTCTGTATTTTATGAGAATTTTCGAATGAAAATTAAAATTAACGATGTCAACATAATTGGAAAATCTGCTTAATCTCTATGTAATTTCCCAAAGTATTCATGACTTTCTAAACACCAGTATTTTGGCAGCAAGAAAATAAATCTCTTACCAACAACCGTTTGAAACTAACAGGGCCTGGCTCTGGCCTAATGATACAAATAAATCTAATATCTACAGTTAAAAAGGGGGTTTCATATCCTAACCTATTTCTCAATGTATTTATTCATTATAGCACAAAAATGGATTCACCTGTCATAATTAGTAATTAGACATGTCAGTAATTAGTAATTATAGACAAAACTTATTTTGGTAGAGTCAATCAGTTAATAGCAGAAGGACCTTATGATGAACTAAAGAAAAATTCTATAACTTGAAGGATTATAGATACTAAAAACGCGATAAATTGTTCAGTTCAGTTCACTTCTACCTAGAATGTATTGTCTGTCGAAAATTCACAAACCGGGTAGATCGATGAGACCCATAGTTTCAGGTATTAACTCACCGATATATTCGATTTCGAAATGGTTAGTAAATGAATTCAAAAATTTACCAGAGAAGCCTGAAAGTTTTTCAGTGGAAAATTCATTAGAATTTATTCAGGCATTCAAAGAGTGCAGGCTAGAAGAAGGTAAAATTTTGATTTCATTTGACGTAAGCTCATTATTTGCTTCATTACCAATTCCAGACACTTGAAATTTTTAGCTAATTTGCTTCATAAAAATAACATCGAACCGGCAGAAATAGATGAATACTTGCTGTTGACAACCTTATTTAAAATTGCTTTCAAGTCGAAGAAAAGTTCTACGAACAGCAACAAGGGACAGCAGTAAGAAACTGCTTGTTTCCATTTATTGCCAATTTGAAACAGAATTCGAAAGAAATTCTTAATATTTTCCCAGGTACGTAGATGATATTTTCGCAATTTTTGACCAGTAAATATGATTTCGAAGATTTTTTAAATCAGTTAAACTCTAAGTATCCAACCATTAAATTCACATTTGAAAAGGAAAATAATGAACGTCTACCATTCCTAGATACTTGATAATCAGAAAAAATAACAACATAGAAATGGATATTTTCCGGAAAGAAATCAATGTCAATAAATTCTTTTCAGCGAATTCAAATCATAGCTTTCAGCATCATTAAATTTTCTTATCCACATATTGTTAAGTTTTCCACTTGCAAAATGTAGATACGAAAAAGAACTTAATTTAATTAAAAATATTGCGGAGTACAATGGTTTCGATTCAGAAATTGTAACCCGGCTTATGAGGAAACGTAAACAGAAGAAATCAATTCAAGAATCTACTTCTCTCCTCTCTCAAGAAAATCGTAACGATAAATTTGTTTGCTTACCGTTTCACACAGTTTTAAAAAACCTAAACAAACCCTTGAAGAACTACGGTCTTAAAGCCGCGTTTATGTCTAATAATTCAATAACTAACGTTTTAGGAAAAGGTCGCAACCGAGTCTGAGGTCAACGCAAGCTTGGAAAATTTGTTTGTCCAAAAAGGAGCCAATATTTTTTGATGGTATTGCTTGCAACCACGCTCCGGACTCAGGGGATTGTAATGCTTTAAAATGGACGAAGTCTGTGTATGAGTCATAATGAAACTCGTTTCCGATTATTCTTAATGTCCCAATCCTTTTGCTCTACTTTAGATGTTGGTACATTGGTGTTGATAATAGACCAAGTAGAAATAGCTTCTTCCAGGTGGTGTTGTCCTTGGAAGGGAGAATGGTAGACACAAGATCCAGAGAACCATAGGCTGAGCTGAAAAAAGCAGGGAGACACACATCTGAAATTTTTCAAATTCCCAAACCTCCTTTTATATCTGGAAGTGATGCTTGCAGCCACTGAATTTCGTTCAAATTAAAGTTAAGAAGCGATTCCAGACTGGACCTAAGACGAGAATCTATTTCGGATACTAAAGATGGAAGTTTGCAAATAGCGCTTGTTCTGAGGAAGTATGTAAGTTTTGGAGTGAAAAGACAATTTTTCAATAAAAAATAAGCAATGTGAGGACCGAATTGACTGACTGACGAGAAATAAGAAGTTCTAGTTTATTTTATAATGCGGATACCTGGGCATATAATTTCAAATTGGTTTTTAATAGCTTTGTTTAAATTTTGGGAACGGAAGAAAAATTCACATTTGGAAGTATTTATGGCGAGACCAATTTGGGCTGCTGAGTCAATAAGTTGTTGAACATCTTTTAAGACAATTTTTGGTTGGTCTACTAAGGTTGCATCGTTCAGATACCAGACGTTTAATTCCTATTGTAATTTGTTGACAATTGGTTGGATTGTTGTGCTAAAGGCTATTGGACCGCATGGGTCGCCTTGCTGAACCTCAACTTCAGATGAAATAGTTTTTTCTCCAAAAAATAATAAGGAAGGACGACTATAGCATTGATTTAACAAGGGATATAAAAGAGGGAAATTGTTTTTAATTTCGGATAACATTCTGTCTCTTTCTGTGGAATTGAATGCGTTAGCAAAGCCAATTATCAGTAAGAGATGTTCGAATTGCATGGATGGCACTCTCACAACCTTTTTTGGTCCCTACGCCAAGTTGATGAGGAGAAAAGTAATTTGGGAATTCATTACTATGACTGAAACAATCTGCTTTTGCTGTAAGCCTCGGGAAGACACTTCTTATTGCAATAGGTCTGATTCCACCGTCTTTTTAGGAAAGGGCGCAGAGAAAATGGGAAGCACGTCATTGTTGATTTTTCCCGCAAGAATAAAATTACAAAGACGGGTCATTGCTGTCAGTAAGCATTTACCTGCATCACCTGCAGAGAAGGAAGTCATGTCTTTTAAAAACTGTGGTCTCATACCACCTATTCCTGGAGCCGAACCATTTTAAAATATTAGGCTCATTGATAAAGAGAACGCTAATAGGAAATCTGTGGTAGTTTCGTAGCCTGAAAAGTTTCGTCGTCATAAAGTGCAATTCTGTCGTCGGAGCTTATGATTTTGACCGCTCCTTTTATATCGAAATCGTTGACTTATGCTTCGATTCTTCTACCAAAAGTGTTTGATTTTCTATTTTTGCAAGATGATGTCGGTAAGTTGAAAGAGACTAAATTGCTTTTAATTTTGGATGTCAAATTTTTGATTTCTCGGTCCATAACCTTAAACGACTTATATGCAAAAAGCAACAGATCTTCCGACGCTGGCAAAGAATTAGAGTTCAAACATGTATTAATGACTGTTGTTAATTTGTCTGCAGAAGAGAAGCGTGCACCTTTTGGAATTCTCCTCAAAGTATGAATACCTTTATGTGAAAAAACTAAATTATCTTGTAGAGAAGTTGTTTGTGCAGATCTCTCTGATTTTGATTGCTAAGCTTGATTATGATGAAATTTTCAAGGTGGCGATTTTGATCTTTTGATGGTGTTTTTCAGTAGATGATTTTGATCCACTATTATTTAGTTTAATGATGAAACTGTCATAGTCGTCATTATTAACGTGATTATGGAGAAGCCGTGAAGTAGGGTTATTCATAGATAATATAACCCACTGGATAGAATGGACTCTTTCTAACAAATACTATAAACCTTAAAATATCAAAGCTTGCTTCGATTCAATTTATATACATTTCAAATTTATGTATTTTAAATCATCAATATCAATAATATTTAATATTAATATTGTTAAGTAATCTAATTTGTCAAAAATTCAAATAACACTTACACGTGAAAAGTTTATTGTGAACATAATACATCAACTATAAAAAAATTAATTGTTCACAATTTTCGTCTGCTCCATATATTTCCGTTTGTAGATATTTTCCGCGCAAATTTCTTTTTCTGTTTATTTCTTCCATACATTTTTTGTCCATCCAAACCTTCTTTTTCAGTATTTTCCTTATGGTTAGTTTTTTCTTATATTCCTTGTAAATTCTTAGTTCCT
>JAFFZR010024299.1:0-10931 GCA_018397195.1 Lethrus apterus | reverse complement strand
TAATTTTTCCTACAGAACTTTCTTCTTTTTTAACGATCTTTTCAAGAATACGTTTTTCGACTTATGGTGCCATTTAAAATTTTGGAGTTCTGAACATTGTGGACAAAACTACTCGTGATGCTGACTTTTTCGAGAAATAATAATATCACCATTCGATTCTTTAGTATGACTTTTGTAATAATTTTTTTTATCCCAACTCACTACGACTCACCGTTCTTTTAAAAAAATACTGATACGGGTGGTCTCATTCACCCCGTATATTATATCACTGAGCGAGTTGTTTTTATTTTCATATTTGTTTATAAAGTCGATGGTATTTAGTGTGTGTGCATTTTCCTATATTTTTAAAATGTCCATTATATCTTCAACTGCCCCTTCCTTTATGACTAGTTTCTATTAGATGTTTTGCATAATTAGAATCTAAATTTCGATTTTTAAATGCTCTCATATGTTCCTCAACTTTTCAACCTCGGTCGATATATATTTTTTTACACGTTTGGCAAGAGGCTTTGTATACACCATTGTTACTGCATTTTTCTTTATTTTCAATTTTGTATCAATTTTCTGTTTACATTTTTGTCAGTTCTAAACGCAGTCTTTATATTGTAGGGTTGAATGTGTTTGGTTATTTTGTATATTTCCTTGTCGGTGTGTGTGAAAGTGGTCCATATTTTCTTTGTGTTGCCCTCTTTATATTTATTTTTCTTCTGGAATTTACTCTTCTTTTTTATTTTGTCTATAGTAATAAAAAAGAAATACCATGATTTCAATTTTGACGATATATCTATTTTAGATATGGAGATTAATTATGCTTCTCACGACTGGGAGCAATTTATAAGTGTAATTTGTGTGTGTAAATTCTTCCATGGCTTTGTTACCTCATTTGTTATCTCCTCGCCGTAAGAGATGTAGCACTGTTAATTATGCCAAAAGCGAAAGCTGACTCAGGAGGGTACCGGACACACCAGGACGAAACTGCAACAAATTCTTCCTCAGGCGCGACTGGAAACCCTTGACCCAGAGTCTCTCACACTGAGAGTCCGACCTTCTTACCACTAGACCACTGAGCACTTAATTAATTAATTAATGACATTGTCGATGACAAGAACAAAATTATAAATTAATGGTAAATGTTCTCAACCTAACCTTTCTAATTAAAAAGAGCTTGTAACAACAATATAATTATACAGCAATTAAAATGTGAATAAATAATTACGTTAGTTTACTGTTTATTTCAGGTCAACAACTGGAGAACAATTCAGTGTTATAGAAACTTTCATAACATCAGTTTTAATAACTGAATCAATATTTCTTCTACAGTCTCTAAAGAAACTACCGAATAATTCCTTTCTTAGGATTGTACATACCCTAATTTTTATTTCATCTGTAATTGTGGCAAACCTGTATAGCAGTGGTCTCGCAACAAATTTTGTAGTTCCAAGGTAATGAAAAAATATCCCTTTTTAATATATTCATATGTTTTCTTTTCCACATGTTTACACACTACCTAAATATATTTTCTTATTATCCGATAGTTTTAATTTGTTAGTATTTTTTCTTCATGTTCTTCTTTTCATGACATCCATTTTCACCATAAACAAATTAAATAATTGGGAGAATGGCTAAAGGGGGAGGAGAAGTCATGAGGAATGTTGTCGGCAGGTTAATAAGCAACTTATCTTAGAGTGCATTCACAGGTCCCAGTACAATGAAAAGTATAAGATCCTCCAGACATTCGAGGGATGCCCGAGCTACCTACGGGGCGGCTACGGGGAGAAGGAGGAAAGGATCATTCCCCGCTTTAAATACAGGACTGAGGAAGGGGCAAATAAATATTGGATGGGGGGCTTGCCGCAGCTGCCGCTTATGTGAGCAGGGGTTTGACGATTGGGGCCATTGGTGGAATGAGTGCGGGATGTGGGAAGATGCCAATAACAATTTTTTTTTAGAAAATATGCACCTACCAAAATCCACTACAACATTAATCTGACTATGTAACGATGTAACATAGGCTTTAGTATTATATACATGTAAGCAAGGCTTTAATTTCTAGAGGTCATAAACCAATCACAGAAAAGGGTAGATACAATGACAGTTAATGGAAATTAATAATATAGGTATATAATAAATAACAGAAACTTACAAAGTATGCAATATGGTGCAGCGGTTAGTGGAACAACATAAATGATTATTTGTAAAGAAATCCATAATAAAAAGGCCACTGGAGGGAAAAGGAAAGTGAAGTTAGATAAGGAAAGAAAAGCTGCTTATAACTCATCTATACCAAATGGTATTTGAACCACAAAAGGAATTTATCATTGAAACTAGTCAGTTTAAATGTGCAAAGAGAAGACACATTTGATGATATGGCGACCATAAACGTAAAAATTGTAATGCTTGGGGATATCCTGCAAGACGTGTCGAAACAGTAGAATCGTGGATGAAATCGAACAAGGCAAAGGTGAAAACGACAGTGATAGTGATCATGTAAAAATGTCAATGAAAACAGTCTTAAAGAAAACCTAATCTGCAGTACGACAAGAGATTGGTATGAGCATGTCGAACTAAAGGGAAAAATAGTTAAGTTCAAAATGGACCCAGGGTCACATCGGTTCATATCGAAAGAAGTATGAAACAAAGAAGAAAATAAGAAACGCAAAGAACTATATTAAGCTACACAGATCATAAAATACCAATCAATAGTGAAATTGAATACCAAGTTATGTAAAAAAGAGCATATTTTAGAATACTTCGTGACAATGGAAAATAGAATACCAATATTGTCTTTACAAGGAGGAATTCCAAGTTGTTTGCGTCTTTGGGTTGACCTCGCCTTTCACCGGCAGGCGGGAAGACAAGGTCAACCAAAGACGAAAACAATTTGTAATGCCGTAAGTACGCCGAGGGCAAGCAGTGGAGGATGAGGGATAAGAGTATAAAAATAAACACGTTTGTAATTTCGTCTTAGCCTTTACGTCTTTGGGTTGACCTCGTCTTCCCACCTGCCGGTGAAACCATGGCAATGGCGTGAGGAAACGAGGTCAACCCAAAGACGTAAATAACTTATTAGCAGAGAAGTAGCAGAATTTATTAGATTAGAAAAGAACGCGACTGAAATTGATGAAAAGTTTAAAGTTGTTTTTGAGGGTCTAGTTAAACTGCAGCAAAAATACAAAATAAGGTTGGCAGAAAAGGCAAGGCAATACCAACTGTCAGCTGAGCAAAATTCCACATACACTCTAATTAAATCTCAAACTGACAAGAAGCTCCAAGGCGGGGTATTAAAAAAACCGAAGAACCAAGTAAATGGAGACACCCAGAAATATACACAAAGCCCATCAAAACATAAATGCCTGCATATCTAAAGGAAGGTGAGCTTTTTACTGGCTAGGTATGTACAACGATATTACCAAAGCTGTTGAATCTTATCATATGTATAGCAACCAACACGGTCCATTCTTTAACTTCTCAAACCAATTAAATATAAAACGATAACATCGAGTTCGATATATCCACAATTCAACGGAGCTGTAGAATGTACCATAGGAACCACAGAATCATTGCTTATCAGGGGAAGCAAAGAAGGGACAGATTTTCAGTGGGCAATATTAATGTATAAAAATACCCCAAAGTACAATCTACAGTTGAAGATTTACAACAATAGCTAGATCGTCAAATTAAACACACTCGGCGCTTTTCTAAATTAAAACCAGGACATAATGTAGTAGTGAAAAAATATATAAGAGAACGGATGCCCATAAGGTAGCATTAGAAAATGGCCAACATCTGAGAAAGTGATACACAAAACTCCAGAGATTAACACAGAAGAATTGGGGCAATATCTATAGAAGAGGAAAAGGCGGCCGCCTATATATTTGAAGGACTACGTTATGCACTAATTTTTTATAAGCCTCCTAAAAAAAGGGAAATATGTAGCATAGGTTTTAGTATTAAAAACAAAATTCTTGGTTGTAATAGCCTGAAATCGTTGGGATTATAAAATTGGATTTATCAAGTAGGCTTTATATTTATTTATAACTGATTGATCAAATGAATTGATGTAGCAAATTTATAGTAAACTATGTTTTTTAATGGTTTTCATAGTAAAATATATCCATATTAAAATATATTTATTGCTTGAAAAAGGCACCGGAACACATTTTTATATATTTTATATATTTGTGTGTCGTAATAAATATATTTTTATTACTCACGAATAAAAGAAGTATAATTAAAAAAAAAGATAAGTATAATCAACCAAGAATTTTACACTAATAATAGAATTTTAATAAAATTCTTAAAATTCCCGTAAAATATTTAACCCAGTCTTCGTTGAAAGCATATTAAATTTTAGATACCAGGGTGCAATATTAACTGTAGAAGATTTAGTTAAAAGTCGTTTGTTCTGGGGAGCCACATCAGTCGTCTGGATCAATTCAATTATCGAAGACCCCAGTGTAAATAACAAAATGTTATGAAAATATTTTAACTAAATATTTATTTGCAGGAAAATTTTATGAGTCTTGTAAAGCAATATGTATCTGCAAATGTTACTTATCTACAAAGCATGAACAAAGAAAAATTTGCATATGGAATTGAACGCCTACAGGGAGGTGATTTATAGAAATCATTGATTTGATTTAAATTCATTCGATTTTACCTAGGACATATTACAATTGGATCATATGTAGATGTTGAAGGGGCTCGTTCACGACGTTTAATGAAGGAAGATATATATTGGGACTTTACGGTAACAATGGCAAGAAAAAATTCAATTCTTTTACCTTCGATTGACAATTGGGTATTACGACTTGCGCAGACGGGGATACTTCAGATTTGGGAACAACAAGTATTAAATATAATATGTAAATACTTAGTGCCACTATATATGCTTATGTTCTAGGTAGCCACAAAATATTTAAATATAAAAGTACAAAAAGTAGTAAAAAATTATAACGTCGGTATCAAACGAGTACCAAGGATACTCACCCTAAATCATGTTGAAGGTATATTTACAATTTGGGTTAGCGGGGTCACAATCTCCCTGTTGTCCTTCTTATTTGAAGTGTTGTTTTATAAATTAATAGCAAATAATTTTGCTTCAAATTAATTACATAAACCAAAAATTTACTAAAGTAGTTTCCTTCTTATGCTTAAAAAATTAGCTTTTACATAAAATTTCAATTCTAATTCAGAAAAATTACCCTACATCCTCGATCGATTTTTTTGGAGAAAAATTTAATGGTGAAAATCAAAGTTCGCTATCGTTTTTTGTTTTCGAGTTATGTGCAAAAATTCGATTTTTTCAATTTTTGTTTTATGGCTTTATCTTGCTTATTTGGAAAAATGGAGGAAAATAATGTCCACGTTCTTGAGGCACTTTTTTGATAAGAATGCAGTGCAGTTGTTAGCTTTTTTGAAAAAGTTCTCCAAATTCGAGTTGCGACATAAAGATATAATTTTTTTTATGTTACTCATAGCTTTGCCTGTGGCTTACATAAAAAGATATTTTTTTCCCTTTTCCACAATATACAGTCTGTTCTACAAAACGGGCCCAAGACTATAGCGGCTTCAATTGTAATTTAATCACCAACAAACCATATATATTATTAAATTATGTTGCTTTCCCTTCACGGTAAAATGCTAGTCTACTACGAATTAAAATAAACAGCAAAATTGAAGAAGTCGTATTAGGGATTTTTTTTTATCAAAAAAACTTGTTAACAAAAGTTGTTCAGAATCGTTCAAATAAGCTAAATCCATAATTTCATTAAAAACAAACAAAATTGAAAATCTCAAAAAATGTCCAAATGTACATTTGGACATTTTTTGAGATTGCTAATTGTGATTTAGTAGAAAATACGGTTATTTAAGTAATTAAGCATCGTTTTTTGTTATTGCATTGAATTAAAAGAGTAAAATAACAAATCATGGCCAACTTGTGAGATTATTACTCGCATTTTTTGGACTAAGAAATTTTTTTAGAGATTTTCAATTTTTTTGTTTTTATAGTGTGTAACATAAAGTTTTATGTTTTCTCCATGAATATTCTGTATATTTTTCCATATTTCAATTTAGCGTATCGAAATACATATACCCTGTAAATATCAGTTTTTTTTGCTTTCGTATTTGTTACTGGAAAAAACAATAATTCAAATAAAATATAGAGACAGTATGTACTTATGATTATGACGTTTATGAAAACTTACGCGTCTTGTCAAATTGTTTATTAGTAATTATTCTTCTTAGTTCATACTAGTACTTAAATATTATAAAAATATTCTGTTTGTAATAATTATTATAAAAA
Organism: Lethrus apterus; assembly: GCA_018397195.1. NCBI lineage: Eukaryota > Metazoa > Arthropoda > Insecta > Coleoptera > Geotrupidae > Lethrus > Lethrus apterus. The sequence goes on along the minus strand of JAFFZR010024299.1, from coordinate 4,624 downwards.
ACTGTCATTGAGATGAATTATACTGTTTAAGAAAGACACCTTATGTATATTTCTTGCAATAAAAATGCCCTTGGAACACATCGAGAGTATATGGCAAGATACACGGGAGTTCACCCTCCCCACAGAAAAACGTATATTAATATTTATAACATATTAAGGGAATGTGGTAATTTTTTAAACAAGAAAAAAGACGCCAGAAAACAGACCTTACAGAGGATATGGAGTTAAATATAATCTTTTCTTTTACCGAAAATCCTAGATGTTCCTCAAAAGTTGCAGAAGATATTTTCAATATATCGATGAGAAGCGTTTTACGTGTTTTAAAAATATTTTCAAATATACAGGCCGCCCCAAAAAAGAGTGGCATATCAAAGTTATATTTTTCTTATGGAACACCTGTATTTCAACACATTTTTGAATTGTACGTAAGACTTTCATAACGATTCCCTATACCTAAATACTAAGAGTTCTGATTTATTTAGATTTTTCTTAAAATGTAAGGTTTTAGAAAAAAAAACATATTATCCCCAAACGAAATTAATTATGACAAATTTGCTTTTAGCCTTAGATAATAGACCAGTCCCTTAATTTATTTAGTAATTTACTACTACAACTTTTTCTACAGGTGTTCAAAATTTTCAGTACCATTATTCAAAAAAAAAAAAATACAAACTTTTATATCGGGCTTATTTTAAACTGAAAACCCAGTATTTAAGTTTATCGTGTAGCAAATCTAATTGTCTTTCCAACTGTATCAGGGTTCCCTATACTTAAATCTTTAAGTTTTGAAGGTATTTAGGTGTTTTTGGAACTCCCTATTTCCCACCTATATATGTTTTCCGAAAATGTCTTCTATTTACCTAAATTCTGGTTTAACGCATTTTGCAAACATTGAGTTTTATGCAGTATGCTGCATTATAATTAATGTAATTAATGTTTAGACGTTTAGACTAAAATACACAGAAACATTTCAGATCGACGCCCTAGTAACTTTATTTGAAACAGGCAAAACGGTGGACTAGTAAATCGTCACAATTTCCATTATTATGAAACTGAAAATCAGCATTTATTTAATACTACGTCAACATCGGTGGAGTATTTATGTGTATGGCGGAACCGTTGTGGATCAAGTTATCGGTCCTTATTTTTTCGACGGCAATTTAAATGGCCGAAAATACTTGAGATTTTTAAAAACAGAGTTTTGGGCACTTTTAGAAAATATTCCTTTAAATATTAGATGAAAAATGTGGTTGCAGTTAGATGGTGCTCCTGCACAACTGAGAAATAATTTAAATAGATAGTTTCCTGATTGGGAGAGATGGACCAGTTAACTGACCACCTAGATCTCCAGAGCGCACCCCAATGGATTCCTTTTTTTGGGCCTACATTAAAAATAGTTAGTTTATAGTATACCTCCCACCACTCCAGAAGAAATGAAAAGACGCATAAAGAATCCTTTTGAAACACTCCTAATATGTTACATAATGTAAAACGCTCATTCAACAGAATGGCCATCATTTCGAACATTTATAATAATTTGTTGTTACATTTTATGATTAGATTATTATTGTATTAGACTTTAGTTGTCATTAAAAAATGTTTTTATAAATGTTTCAAATACAGCCTTATTTCCACCAATTTGCTGAAATGTTTCTGTGAATTTTAGTCATAAACATTGATTACATTAATTATAATGCAGCATACTGCATAAAACTCAATGTTTGCAAAATGCGTGAAACCAGAATTTAGGTAAATAGAAGACATTTTGGAAAAACATTTATAGGTGGGAAAAGGTCCTGTATATTTAAAAATCTTTATTATGTAGCCATTGTTGACTTACATAATCCACCTGCAGCAGAAGTTGAAGAATATATGCCGTTTCGCCATAAAACTCTGGGGCGTCGGTGGTGACTCACGCTGTATATAAAAAGCTTAAGTCAGACTCCCTACCAGTCAAACCAGTGGCCTACTTACGATGACTCATTTATTCTGCGCACATACTTTGTCTCTAGGTGGTGTTGAATGAGCGCATGGGCATCGGTACATTACAATCTGAACTTAACTGAACTCTAAATTTAACATTGTATAAAAAAATTACAAATGAAGTATATATATTTGAAGGAATGGTTGATGGTACGGAAGGAAGTTTGGGAGGTACTCCATACAAGTGCACCGAAAACGCGCTCCAGAGACGGCTAAAAGTAACTTTGAAATTTCAAGGATCGACGCCGGAATATATTGTATTGAAGAAGACAGGACAAGAGAAGGTGGCGGTAGAGGCGGGAAGGAAAGCGGTGTAGTATGACTTGGAACTTAGACAGAGGAACAGAGGGAGTGTGGGTAAGTACATTATTGGAAGATATTGAGAACAGAGGAGAAGTATCTGTCGAGGTGGGAAAAAGACAGAGTGGACAGGTACGAAATTGCCAGTGATGGAGGTGGAGAGAGTAGCTAAGGAGGTGGAGAGATACTAAACAAGGTTGTAGAAAGTTGGAAAGAAATTAATAGGTAATTAAGGTACAAATTGATACAAAGGGCAACATACAACGGAAAGTATAAGAAAATACAAAACTTCGGAAAAATGGCAAGCTATCTAGAGGGTAGAGAGGAAAGCCTGATAGCTAGGTTTCGTTGTAGTAATGAAGAAAGGGAAAATGAGTATTAGATGGGGGAGGAATATAGAAGATGTACGTTCTGCAGAGATGGAAAGGATGAGTGGCAGCTGTGGTGGGGTGTGTGCGAGAGATGGCGCCCGGAAGAAGAAAGGAAGCAGGAGTGCTGCAGAGAATTAAGCTTAGGCTTGATTAGTAGAGCGAGATGGATAAAGAAGAAGTATTAGATGCCGCAGAAGCGAGCGTTATGTACATATTGTAATGTTATTTATATTGTCGCGTTCCAACGAAGCGCTGCCACCAGGGTACCCGATTGGAGATGGGTCCAAGTCTCTTTGAAGTTTAGTTTGGATTTAGTTTTAGTTAATAAGGAACTTCTCTTGATTTTCCAAGATTAACTCGATGACTTCTTCCTTCTTGTTTAACCAAAGGTACTGTCTTCTGAGCTTAACTCGCAGACTTCTTTCCAAAGGTTTCCGCCAAAAAAGTCTTCCAAATTAATTGGTTTGTTTCCAAAATATTTGGTTCGTTTTCAATTCACTACTATTTTATCGTGAAGATTTCGTGTGATTCCAAAAACAAGACTTGAAGTAGATGAATTTATTCACCAAAACTTAACTTACAGAATTAACCCACTAAATCGACTTACTTAGACTAACTTCTTAAGCCAACTAAACTCGCTATGAATTATTACAAGCTACTTATATAGTTTTTAGTTATGACGAGTTAAATAAATAGGTATTGCGTATTAATCTCTGAAATAAATAAGCGTTGCTGAATAATTAATTAATTGAATATCGCACTAATGTCACACCCTGTATAACATCCGTTTGAGATAAAGCATCTATGCTATCACCTATATACTGTGTTATGCTTGTTAAGTACGTGATAGTAGATCTGCCCTTTATAAAGCCATGCTGTTTAGGCGCCAATTTAGAACACACTTCAACGTAAATTCTGTCATACAGAAGCTGCTTAAATATCTTCGAAAAATTGCTTAGGATAGAAATTGACGTGTAATTACGTAAGTCCGATATATCGCCCTTCTTGAAGATTGGGCTCACTCTAACAGTTTTCCAGATAGATGGAAAGATATTCTTCCGCAACGCCATATTGAATATTGTTATTAAAGGTTCTACCAAAACCCTATAGCAATCTCTTATGCGGAATGAAGGTATTTGGTCATCACCTGCAATTTGATTATTCTTTAGTTTCAAAATACTGTGCAGAATTTCATTATCCTGAATGCCTGATACAACTAACACGTCATTACAAATACTGTTACTGTTAGCGGCGTTATCAATAGAAGTCGAGGAAGACGGTAAGTAAGTAATGGAAAATATATTAGCGAACGCATTGACAGTAATGAGCGATCCAGTGATTTTTCAATATTAGCGTTTTCGGTGACAGTTCCTTTTCAATCACCGGTGATTCTAAAACGTTACCGTGACCACGGCTTAGAACGAACAGCTGTTTACGAAGCTGGTTAATCATAAGCGTTTTCGATTGTGAACGGTATCAAGCGGTATGATGAAATTGACAGACCGTTCATTTTCGATTGCAATTTGATGACGTAATTTTCATACCGGGTTAGAAGCGGTCTGTCAATTCCTGTGACCGGCTTTAAAGAACGGTATCAGAGCGGTATGACGAGCGGTATGTGTCTATCTTTGTCGGGTAGTATATCCATCCTTCCAAAGAACATGATGTGTTTACAAACTTTTACATCTGTTTCTAAACATAAAGCGATCAGTTAAACCATTAACTACAAAGGAAAAATTGTTGAATCTAACAAAAGAAAATATGGAGAAGCAGGACAATAGGTTTAATAGATTGGAAATTTTATTGGAGAAACAAAATTTGCTGCTACAGGAAGAAAATAAAATAAAAGCCCTTTGTTTTAAAGAATTAGTCGAATCAGATAAAAAAAAGGAAAAAACATAAACATGATTCTGACTCAGATTAAGTTTTATATTTTTAATAAATAATAAATTAATACTTTAATATTTTAT
>JAFFZR010024298.1:0-11170 GCA_018397195.1 Lethrus apterus | reverse complement strand
TAAAATTTTACACGTATTGTATCTAATTTTATTGTTATTTTATTTTTTGTGGGCATCCGGATCTTAGTACGGTCCTGTGTTTATTTGTGTTTGTTCTCTATTTCCAACGTCTAATTCTATATCTCTTAATTTCTTTCTTATTTTCAGTAACTTGATTATTCATTGCACGTCTATTATTGATTTTCCTTGCAGAAGTTTTTTATATTTTCTAGTTTATCAGAAGAAGCTGATTGAGGGTGATAAATATGCCATTGCCATTCCATTGAATTGATCTTACCTTCTATTATAAACCTTGTGAATTTCGTAATTATTGTAAATCTTGTAAATTTTATAAACCTTGAAAATGTTGTAAAATCTTGTAAACCTTGCAAATCAAGTAAATCCTTTAAATTTTATAAAACTTCCTTGTAATCTTGAATATTATTATTCAGTATATTTTAATTGATAACAAAAACTACGATAGTCAATTTGGTTTGTCAAAAGAAACAAAGCAGAAATAAAAAATAGTTAAAATAATAAAAGGACTCTGATGGATATTTTATTTTGTAACAAATATTTCCTTCCTGAGATGAATTTAAGAAAGCTAAGTTTTTTTACAATATTTTACTGCTTTACTATTACAATATATTCACAATGTCATCGACGAGCGCTATGAAGTTTAAAATATAATTTGCGAGTATAAATTACAACACATCACAATACATTCACCTGTTCACGCGTACAATAATTATACATATCACATATTAACATAAGCTAAATGCAAGTCATTAAAATCATAAAAGCATATTTTGTATTATTTTCTCCTAGGTGCTCATACATGGTGGTCGATTATACAGTGAGATCGAAAAAAAAAGATTAGTCAAAGTAAGCCATGAATAAAAATCGGGGATGTCTTTACTTAAACCACTATTTATTTCTTAATGTCAAATTGACGTTTGTCAAAAATGTTGTCCAAACAAATCAAAGCTTTTCTTTTAGAATTCTATTTTTGAAATCGAAATGAAACAGGAAACGGTAAATGGCAATATTCTTACGTTGCCTGTTATGAGCACTTTCCTATTGAACATTTTTAACAAACGTCAATTTGACATTAAGAAATAGATAGTGGTTTAAGTAAAGACATGCCGATTTTTGTCATGGCTTACTTTGACTAATTTTTTTTTCGATATCACTATACAATTTATCGAAAAGGAAATGCCTTTTTAAATATTTCGAATTATACACAGTTAGTTTGCAATTATGTAACCATTTTTTGTAATGGGACACTTTTTTAAAAAGAAGATCTATTTAATTTTATTTAGTTTTAACTTAATGGTAAAAGTACTGATAGAAGATCATCATCGTCATCATTCTGCTCAACTCTCTTTCCGTGCTTTTTTTCTTCACTCAAGCGATCAATGGTGAGCGATATAGGGCAATGATTTCTGAATCTATCACTCATCTGAACATTTTATGTAAAAGCTCTATTCCATGTGGAATAAATAAAATTTATATTACCCAAAATAACGGAATAAAGATGATATTCGCCAATCAAAAATGCTCTACTGTACGGAAAAAGTTATCAGATATCCACATATCCTGAATTCTCTTATTAAATAAACAATCCTTCAAAAATCCAAGAAAGTTAATTTAGTACGTGGAATATTGATTAATCTCAAACATAAACCCAACCCAACCCAGCAGTTATCATTATTTTATTTCGCGATTTGGAAATTAAAAATCAAAAGACACTTTCGTCTGCCTAATTTATATTCAAAAAAATTTTCTTTTTGATGTTGTTTTGATTTTAGACGTTTCGCCAAAATATTTTGTCTAAAATCAAAATAACATCAAAAAGAAAAAATTTTTGAATAAAAATTAGGCAAACGAAGCTTTTTCATTTTTAATTTCCTCGCTTGAAAAACAAAAAAAAAGAAATAAAACCCATTTACACCGGCGAAAACAAAGAAAACGCCATAATTAAATTTTATTATTATTTAAAAAGGGGTGAATGTAGTTAAATAGACATGTCGACATGTTCAAGAAAAGGGGACACAGATCTCTAACGATATACTGAGGAGATCAAGAAATGAAATGAAAGGGAGAGTTCATGTTTGGAACTCAGATGTGGAAATGGAAAGAAAGGGAATAAATTGGATTGAATAAGAATTTAGAGAATGGGTGTTTTGTGGAAAATGGAAAACTGCGGCACTGTATTCCATTTCCATGGATTCTTGGATGTGAAGGAACAGTTGAATCTAGAAAAAGTGAAACATATTGAGATGACAAAATAGGGTTTTTTATAGACATCTTAATTTTCCTTGGCCTCTTCGATTCCCCGTGCAGTTTGGTACCTCTTTAAGGTAAGAGTGTATCAAAATCAGTCACAAGTAAGTCTAAAACAATATTAACAAAAATTTTGATTATTAAAAATAACAAAACAATAACAGAAAACAAATGCTTGATAATCTTTGTTGCAATTTGCGAATCCAATCTTCAAAACAAGCATAGTTTTTTATGTGTTATTAGTGTTATTACGTTACATTTTATTCAGATGTGTGTGTTTATCAAGGTTATGTATTTTTTGAATAAAATTTACTCTTATTTGATTTGCATTCTTTTGGACAGTAGTTGAAAATATTTTGCTCCGCCCATCACAGCACGTTTCCCACGAAAGACATGCAATTATATACCATTTGAAAACCGACGTCTACTCCATAACCAAAGAAGAAGAAAACAAAATTCAAAAGCAAATATTTTAAAAATGAACACTTTAATTAATACAACAGAAAGTAACCACTTAAATAAAGACATACGTAACCTCAAATTTTTGCAAAATAAATAAAATAAAGACCTTTCAAGAAACACGATCGCCATTTTTTTCCATACAACAATACCTCCTCCCCTCACATTCTTCACGTATTACGGTAATTCGAAAAACATATGTCCCATCGCCACGGATAGTTGTTATTATACATTACTCGAACGGATATTACAACAAACAGAGAACGTATCTGTAACAACTGCCGTAAAAAGTGTCGGTTCCGGCATACGAATGTCAAAAAGTGGTCCGCGGAACACAACTGGATGGCAGCTGCGAGACTCGTGCCGTTTGAGATCACCTGGCCCTACTGCTTGAGGAGCTCCAGGTGAACAGCACCTGCTGTTGAACCACAAGCTTTCACACTTATCGGACGCCGTGTTCTCTCATATAAAGTGTTTACTCTTCAAAGATACAACTTTTATACGCGCAAGTAGGCGCGCGCAGTTACGTAAAATCGAAGCGATCAAAGTAAGAAATTTGGGATATTTTGACATAAATTGACCACTGGAGGGTACATTCATAATGTCTTCATTTCGTATATGATATGCATAATTCGAAAATTCAAGCGTAAAATCTTGACGATTTAATGACTTTTTGATGAAAGCCAGAAATTGGTCAATCTACAGATTATACAGAACAAAATGTTATTTCTTTTAATTTCTACGTAATTAAAAAAAAATCAATAATCGCTTGAAATACTTCAATGGAAAGACACTTACTTCTAGATTACGCCGAAGACATACGGGTTGTAAACCACTCGGTTTGTAATGGAAAAAAAATGTGGGTTAAGAAATGCAATGGAACGAGTAGCAGACTGTTAGGCCAATAAGCAGAATTGTTTTAAATCTAAAATTTAGGTCACTGATCAAAATTTTATTTTCAAAAATAGTTACATGAATGAAAAAATGCCTGAGCAAAAGGAAAAAAAATTAAAACTCAACAATAAGTAAAATAAGTACAAAGATTCGGCTTTTCATATCATTCCCAAAGTATCATTAATATTAACTAACGATCTTTAAATATTTTTGGTTGTTCAGCTTCAAGTTTTCCAAAAATATTTTTAAAAAGCGGAAGTCTTTAATGGTTTATATTTATTATTATTATATTTATGGAATGATTAGTTTAGTAGTAGTCAGTAGATCAGTAATGGCATGGTCCAAGGTTCAGGTTCAAATTTTAGTTGGATACAATTGAATTTTATTAAAGAGTCAAAGTTTGCAATGTTTGTAAATCTGAATGGGTGTTTCAGTCGACTATTCTGATTTTCCACGTTCCAAACAACTGTATGTCGATCGTGGCCGCAACCCAAAAACTTACTTCTGTAATTGGGTTCGACCTATTAAGTACATGTTTGTTAATAAAAAGGCTTCAATCCAACTCAGCTGATTTCAAGATCATGCCTGGAATTAATTGGTAATAAATTTGGGGGGGGGGGGGAATATTTTGTAGTTGATTCCTAAACAGAAGGTGGAGCAAATCTTGGTTGGAAGATTTCCAAAATAACAAACAAACAAACAAACAAAAAATTGCAAAATTTTCAAAAAACCCAAACGGCTGAATATATACCACTATGTTTTTTTCTCTTTTTCCCTCTCACTGCTTGTCCAAAGCTCGAACAGCTTATCTGGACTGTGGGAGGAATTTGGTTGCGGACACGACCGTCTTACAGATGTTAAAGCCTACTCCAGCATATGCTGCAAGGATTAGGGAAATATAGAAAACCTAATCAAAACAGTCGGTCGAAGTCGGAAGATCAATTTGAAGTCACAAAAGTTTACAATGTCTGCCACTAAGGCTTGAGATTACTAGCCTTCCGACTAAAACCAGTAGTTTTCATTACTGATCAAATGACTTACATATTGAAACAGAACGATTAAAAGCTCTCAATTTAATTAAAAATTGAAACAAAAAAAATCGCCATTAGACTTTTATTTTATGGTGAGGTAGATAACAACTTACGAATGAATTTTAAGTTGATTTTCGAATTTCACCACATATCCTGGAAACTAAGGCAATAGACTTCACATAAATAGATTACGTTTTATAAAATCTCCCCATTTTATCTGATAATGATAATTTGCTAGCTAATTGTGTTAATAACGATAATAAATTACTAATAATGACTTTAAACTAATACGTGGTGTTCCTCAATTAACACAAGGAAAAACTCAATTAAGAGCACTAGAAGGGTTGCGTGTCTTTAAATACACAATTTATAACTGTCAAGATAAAAGCTTCAAAAACATTGAAAATGACTTATATAATAATTACAATAAATAACTTTGTATGTTCAGTATTCTCTTCCCATCTTCCTTCATGGATTTTTTCGCGGATTTTACCAATCTTTTCCATTCTTTATCCCAACTCAGTTTTTTATAAACTCTTACCCAATGGTCCCAGTTTTTTTCCTTCTAGCACAGAAAATACATTTCCTATAATCTTTCCCCTTTCAGTACTTACCTATTTGCCACTTTCATGTTTCCGCACCTGAATTTTGTCATTGTCTTTGAATAGGGTTTTTGTATTTGCGGAATTGTGTATTTATTTGTATTCGAAGAGAATGTAAATATAATAAACTAAAATTTACATCTCAAGCACGACTACTTACAATGAAAATAAATAATTTCGATGGTTTATGGTACGAAACGACCCGCATTTAGATATACAGATTCTCTTAGAAAAACGTCATTTGTGAGTCACTATTTCAAGAGAACACATTGTTTACTTTTATAAAATCTAATGAGTCAGTACTTTATTCAAATTAAAATTATAAATAATAATAATAATATTTTGATCTTGAGATGTTGACGAACAATATAATTATAATTTTTGAACATCATAATTTGCAGCAAACATTCATCACATTCAAATAGGTATTACGATTTGGGAAACTTTTCGAAATAAATAAATTATAAGTTACAAGGTTTTAATTTTTATTTCGTAAATGTAACAAAACATTAACAATGAAAAAACTAAAATAATTTTTCGAACATTTAAAACAAAAGTACATTTAAATCATGCATTTTAATTTTAAAATGAAATATTTACGAATACATCGATATTTTTCGGGTTCGTCTTCGACTTGAAATCGTCGGCGAAATACACAAACGGCTCTGCGTTCTGTCATGCAATCCATGGAAATTCTCGGAATTAGGGTCGGCACGTTATACCCTGCCATTTGGCGAGGAGTAGACCACTTCAAGGTAGAGTGCGACAATCAAAAACGAGTGCAAGGCAGAGAGAAGGAAAAAAGAAAGGGCGGAATCTTGTGGGATGCGACGACAGACATGAGGTGGTTATTTGTAATCTTGAGGCGAGTAAAACGGTCAAACGGCCGCATATGAAAATACGAAACGGGCCTCGCAAATAACTCGATTCTGGGAATACTTGGAGAACATGTAGGCATATTTTGATTATATTTTTGTTGTAATTCTTCGAAAGTCAATAACGAAAAAATTAAAAAAAGTAATTAATTGACTTGAAATACAAATTGATGATAAAAAGCTAATAATAAAGGGTTATGCTACATTCTTAACATTTAGCAACGTCACCGCAAAGATTTTATAATTCAGCACAATGGGGGTTACGTAATTGAAAGTGAAGTTGATACTATTTAGAAAGCTACACTCTAAAACTATTGATGAACAACTTTCCCATGTGATATAAACATAGATATTTCATTTCTTCATTCACCTGCTTTTTTAAAATTGTTACAGTTTTATTTCAACATATTAAATTGGCGAACTGAAGGGTTTGTTTATTTATTTAAATGAAGACCAAGAAAACTTTTCCGTTTCAATAAATGATAAATAAACGTATTGACGATCGCAACACTATAAATACATTTTTATTTATCAAAAAATGATATAATATGTGTGGTAACAGGAAACTCTGGTTTCAGTTCCGCAATTTATGCTTTTTAAGATAAATGATTTTTTGTTTCATAAATATTTTATAAATTATTTCGTGTAATAAATCGGCTTTGCGCAACAAAAATAAAATAATGTTCTTATTTCTAAACTTATCCTTTTTTTTCTTGAGCAAGCAACCAAATTAAAACTCGAAAGTGCATTTATTTCTAAACGTGATTTTAAACATTATTCGCTCTATCACCGTCAAAAAATGTTCAAATATAATAAGAAACATACTAAACTTGTGTTTCATTTAAATTTGACGTCTGTATATACAGGCTGTTCAAAGTTATCTGCGCACTATTGCTATCTTCGTTATTTTTGGAGCTAAAGAGTCGGTTAAATTAGCAAAGATACAGTGATTTTTCCGCTGATTACAATGCTTCACACAAAAAAACAATTGCGCATCAAATTTCATAGCCAAGTCAGATAATTAGATTTTTTTAATGGAACACCCTGTATATTTATGTAGCAGTCGGTAGAAAATAAAATTTTGCACAAAATATTCTTATACTACTATAACACAGAAATGAAAAACAAAAGAGCTATGACGACATTAATACAGATCACCGCACATGTGATAACTTTGTTAGTAGAGAAGCTACAGTGTTGGTCAATACATCAAAAATGTGTAGTTTTTTCTACTGATTACAATGGCGTACTCAAAAAAAAAAAAACAGTTGCGAGTCGCATTTTCGAACTAACAAAAAAAAATTTATGAGACATCCTGTATATTTTAATTGATAAAAAGTTAAATTTTACATAGAATACTCTTATAATAGTACAACCGTAAGATGAAAGGACAAATTTTAAATAAAATAAGTAAATGAGTATCGAAGCAAGCAGTTCGAAATGCGACTGGCAATTATTTCGTAAAATTGGAACGAGTTCCAGTACAATCGACCATATTGCTAGGAAAGTTTTCTATCCTATCGAGTATTTCCTTTTCAACGCTATGAAGTATTCAAGAAGTTTATATTTTGTTTCTTTGTTTATAAAATATTTGATGGAATTTTTGATTGCCTGGAACAATGAACCCAACTAAATTAAATGGATTAAATGGACGAAGTTAAGTAAATATGTTAAGTAAATGTGTTTATTTTGGTGGTGGTTATTTTCGCCTCTCTGTCAAGGGGGCGAAATAGAATACCTTGATCGGGACCCTCCGAGTGGTAAGAGTCCACTAAAGGAGTCACGAGTTTTCGCTTTCTGTAAAGATTTGCTTAGGATTGGTATTCAATAGTTTTGATAATCTGGGTTTAATTACTTTGTTTCTTTGGATTTGGACTTAAGATGAACCTTGCCTGTTATCGTTTTGTTCCTTGGTTGAATCCTAGCAACCTTTTATTATTTTCTTATCATAACTATAGAGTTATTTTGTTTCTGGTTTGTGAATGTGTGCTTGAATCTTGATATGAATGATGACGGATGATTGTGCGGCGTTTGGTAAACCACTTTACTTTTCTTTGTCTGTGGAATAGAGGGATTGTAATCAGAAGAAAAAAACTACACATTTTTGATGTATTGACCAACACTGTAGCTTCTCTACTGTATATTCAGTAATATTATGATTATTGTACATGTAAATGTGTCTCTTGAAGTAAATATTTACCGTAATATTTTAAAAGCGCCGTACCATTACATAAAGATATACGTCGAACGTACAACATAAAGCTAATAGAAAATTCTATTACTGGAATTAGATTTACCGTAAATTATATAGAATGCATTTTATAATGAAAATAAGGGTTCTCGTACCATCCGGTTTAGAGAGATTACGGCTCGAGATTTAGATTGGAATTTCTATGTAAATGGCTAAATGACATTAAAACTATTCGGTGAACGTCATAAACACGCAAACTTCTGCAATCGTACATTTTGATATACAGAACGAACTGAAAGCTCCAAATTGACGGAGAAGTTGAAGGCGTCGTGTTTTGTTTTTCTCGTGTTTCGTTACGTTAGTTGATTTGATTATGTTCGCTGTAGGAAACGTGGAATTGATTCGTGCAACGTAATAAATTCTTTGTAGATTTTCGTCTAATTATTTTATAATAAAACATTAGTTGGCGTTTGTCAAATATATACTAGAAAATATTAATAAGAAAAATATTAACGGTACAGAAAACGTTATTCTTACGCCAGTCATATACATCCACACAAATAGCTTTTTGGAAAATTAAATTAAATTAATCGATTAGTCATTTTTTTTGTAAGATTAGTACGTTGTTTTATTTCCAAAAAAAAAAATAAAATGTCAAAATAAAATTCACAAAACAAGTTTCAAAACAATTTAAATAGAACCTATAACTCCAACTAGTTAATTTGTTCACTCCGGCTAGATACGACGTTATCACTTCCGCTGCTACCTTCGTAGATGAGTTCTGCAAACTATGTAGGAGAAATTATGTAGACCTTTCGGTTCCGCTCTGCGCCTTGCTAATTTCAAACCGGGCAACATCAAGGGACCATTTAAACGAACCGTCGCGTCGGTCGCAACCACCATATAACACAATATTTAAGCACCCGGGGAACTCGACGCCTAACACTTTCAATATCAATAAATTATCGCCAAGTGAAAGGGTCGAATTTACATTTTGCAGCGCGCGGACGGAACAATTACAAAATTGCGTCGAGGGTACAGTTAATAAACGAAAACAAGTCACGATTTCCGACGTACTCATCGTATTTTCGAGTTTAATAAAAAATATTGCGGAGTTTTTCTAGGCGCGAAGAATTTCGAATTTTAATAACAAACATTCCGCCGGCTTGATACAGTAACTCAAGCACAGTTTCATTAAACTGGGATTACGATTGTAAATATTGTGGCACAGTCAGCCAAATAATCTAAACGTGTGTTGTATTTTTATGCACGAAAAGTAATTTATAGAAGTTGGAAAAGAAATAAAAAAAATTCTTCGTCTAAAATCAAAATTATTCATTTGCTGTACGTTGTTCCTCAGTAGTTCCTCATAGGAGATTTTCGAATATAAAATAACGAAACCTCAAATAAACCTTTTTGAAGTTTGTGTTAAAATATTTTAAAATACCAAACTTTGACAAAATTTAATTAATTTCTTTGCATAAATTAACTTTAAAAGTTGTTCGTTCCCATGAATTTAATTACATCGGATAATATATGTATGTGACGCAACTCATTCGCTAAAACCAAATATTTGTCTAAGAATGTGCCGACAAATATTTGTTAAAATATTTTATCATATAACCGCGCATCCGCCGAAAAATTACCACTGTTATTGCAGGCTGTTTGCACAATCCGTTCTTGTAAATTGTTATATTTCGTCGACGTTCCGTCGTTCCTTTAAAATGAAAATTTTCAAGGTGGGACTAAATTTAATTTTATGTAAAACATCAACAAGAACTTTAAAATGAACACCATCGTCCTGGAATTCAAAAATTAAAAATGGGATAATACAATTTTTTTTGATTTTTAAAATTTTTTATTTTATTTATTGTTCTGCCACCTCAACGGCTCGAATCCAATTACATAGTGTGGTCTTTGGGCGGCCACGACCGAGTTACAGTTTTTAGGAATTTTTCCAGCATACGCAAGGATTAGGGAAACGTAGAAAACGTAATCAGATTAGTCGGTCGGAAGGCCAATTCAACGGATCTAATATGTCTATCAAGATGGCGTTTATTTTATTATTTTTGGATTTCCGAGACACGTCACCAAATCCTTTCTTTTTTGCAATCATTTTACAGATATTTTTTTCCCTTGTCCATTCTCACAAGATGTCCTTAGTTCAAAGAACAGGACTGAGAAGAAAAAAAATTTAGTTGCAGCCGCGACCATCTTGCAAATGTTAAAGCCTATTCTCGCATTCGCTGCAAAGATTAGGAAAACGTGCCCAACCTAAACTCAAAGAATCTAACAGTACTGAGAGGAAGGAATTTTTGTTAGCAACCACGACCGTCTTACAGATGTTAAAGCCTATTCCAGCATTCGCTGCAAGGATTAGGGAAAACTATTCAGAACAGTCGATCTGAAGGCCACGTTAAAGTCAGAAACATTGCAAACTTAAATCTGTGATATAAATTTACAACGTCTCGTACTAAGACTTGAACCCTAGGCGTTGAGATTACTAGTCTACTGACTAAGCCGCTAGACTAATATCTCCATATTATGACGATGGCTGATGACGCCTTTTGCACGAAGTCTGGAGAAGAAGAAAAGACCTTCACGCATACTCTACACATAGGAAACAAAATTCTTGTTTCAAGTAAATTTTTTTATTGCCCAATATTTAAGGTATGTACAGGGTGGGCAAATTTCGATGTTTTAATAGGGAATTTCGATAACCATAAGAGATACAAAAAAATTAGCTTACCATCCTCGAACGCTTTTTTGGAGAAAAATTCAATGGTGAAAACCAAAGTTGGCTATCGTCTTTTGTTTTCGAGTTATGTGCAAAAAATCGATTTTTTCAGTTTT
>JAFFZR010024296.1:0-11199 GCA_018397195.1 Lethrus apterus | reverse complement strand
ATAAATGTACATATATACAAAATATTTAAAACTAAAATGTTGCAAAATAATTTATTAATTATGCATATACAATAACACAGTTTCAGTTTTAAAAGCTGCCTACAAAAATGCTATTAATAAAAAATTTAAGAAAATGCGGTAGATTTAATAAAAATAAGTTTTACTAAATTTGAAATGTCATTTAAAAAATTGATTTTTTTTAATCATTTCTAAAATTAATATGGTTGTGGTTTACAAACAATTATCGATTTATTAAACTTCGTCACCAGGGCAATTTGATAAGCTCAAACTCCGGAAAACTATTATTATCAGTAATTCCAGTCGAAGGACCTGCAATCACTTTTAATTAACTGTTAGTGTATTTGTAGTGCTTTTCTTTAGAAATATGCTTTTAAAATACGAGTACTTATAATAATGATAATATAATTATATTTCACTTTTCGGATTTTGTAGAAACCGAATAACTAACATGTTATTTAATTAAGGTGACCATTTTTTGTAGAAAAGGAGTACGGATGGAATGAATTCCATTTGCCAGACTAGTTTCGCGCGTCATGGTTTATAATAAAGATATATGGGTTGTATGGGCGTAATTGGAATTCAAAAGGACAGTTTTTGGGGTATTTTGGGGTATAGATTTATAAGTTGTATGAGTTGGGTTCAAACCGTAATTGAAATTGAATTGTAAGTACAAAGGAAGTAAAAAGAAGTACAAAGAAGATCCATCCATCCGTCCGTCCGTCTGTCACAAAATGATGACGGACAACAGTGCACACACTGGTATTTGACCCAAAAAGCTGGCCAAAAATATTTTTTTGTTTTTTATTTGTCACAATGCTTGTTTATTAATAAAAAATAATTGATTATGAAAAAGTAGTATAGTTGAGGGTCCAAAAGTATCACCCCATGATAACTTTTGAACGGCTAATGCTATCGTTATGAGAAAAAATACGTGGATTTTTAATTTTTACGTACAAAATGATGGTGTTGTCAAAAATTCAATTCCCCTTCCGGTGAAACCGAAAGCGATATCAACTTTCTTATTTTAAATGGAAAACCCTGTATATTTTGACGTTTTTGGAAAGACGACGGAGAGACGAATCCAACGATACCGCATATGTTCAACTTTAATTTGAAAAATAACAAGATAGGCAGCAATAACTTTTCTGTAATATGTTATTTTTTTAAGAAAAATTGGTTAGAACTTCGTTGAATGTTTTTGATTTTTTATGAGGTCATGCAGGTACCTTCGAGAGAAAGATGCCACTAAGTCTCCAGAAAATGTAAGAAAACCAAAAAAAAATAACTAAAAAATACACAGTGACTTCCAATTCACCTTATTGCTTTGGGAGCAAATTGGGGCAAACTTTTTAATAAGAAGTGAAAAGTAGAATTACATATTATAGTATCATATAGCATAACCTTTATTCCCTACAAATGACTACAATGTGTTTAAAAACATTAATTTCACAGAGAAATAAAAATAAAAACGATTTTTTTTTAGCCGGGTTTGTGGAATAACAATAAGTTTTAAAGCGAGTAAAAATAAATTTAATACCTACAGTGTGCATACCTTGGTCTGGAGTATCCATATTAATTTCCACAAAAAAATACTTCAACCATAAAAATAACCACAATGAAAAGTCGAATATCCGAGAACCGAGAATAAAGACGAGCGCATGAAACAATTGCAAAGTTCCGGCTGTATGTTCTCTGGCTAGAACAATTGTATGGGTTGAAGGCTCTGCCATGTGACGTAATATTAATATACCTGTATTAGGACCGAACACCACCACTATACGGAAATGTTTCTAATTTCGATTTAAGGCCAGCTTTTTGGGCCAAATACCAGTGTGTGCAGCGCTAGCAGTTTCTGCGGTATGAGCGACAAGTGTCACTTTACCGATTTGAGCGGAAGCAGCGTAAGAGTATAACGATCATTATAAGTAGAAGCAAAATACAAAAGTTTCATAATACCATTCTTTGGCGAATAATTATAATCTAAAATATACTTATTTACATAACCGTTAAATTCAAATTCAGTGACATGTTTAGAAATGTCAGGCCAAGTGTCCTTAAACGGAGGCTGTCCAGCAGGAACAGCAATAGTCGTATACCAAGGCAAAGAACGATGAACGCATATAATATGATGATTATGTGTAATTGTTGTGGTGGAAAAATAGACCGTTACAAGGATTATATTGAGTGCCAGGACAAATCTGTGGTCGGCGCTTAAAAGTGCTTAAGTACATTTTAGAGAATTATGAGTTATGTATTTGACATTGTATCTTATTCAGCACCTTAATTTTTACATTTTTCAGCATAAATAGACTTATACCGGTTTAACAGATCAAAAGAAGCTCTTTTATTAAACAAATCTAAAAATACGACTTATGCCCTTTTAACTGGCGACCACAGAAATGTAAAGGAACTTATCATATTAAGTGTATAAACTTATCGGTGGAAGAGCCTTCTTCAATCGGAGAAAACGGCGATTCTAAAAATTGGTTGTGGTTGTGGTGAAGTTTGCAAATCTAACGTAACTGTTACAGTATATAACGATATTAGGCCGATATGATTGATATAACAAACGAGGGTAAATGTTATGGCCGACGCGATAGCCGAGGCTATAACTTCTCCGAGTTTGTTATATGCATATCGGCCGTATGTTGTTATCTTGTTTTCGTAATACTGACGAAAAAGCAAAAAAAAATAGAAGCAGTTAACGATGACGTTTTATTTGTCAGGACTGCATAGATAATAATAACCTATACAGGATAGAAAGGAATCTTTCTTATTACGATTAAGAACCATGTGACGAACTGGAAGAAACTTACGATATTGTAAAAACGCGGGGTGGGGGTATTTAAATTAAAATACACAAAATTAATGCAAGTATTATAAAAAAACAAATTAATTTAATTCGGTGCGTTTTTCCATAGAAACAACTAAATAATTATCCCTATGGAAAATACGAGAAATTATATCAATTTATTTTCACTAATACAATCAAAAGCAAATCTATTCACTAATATTAATTTAACCAGAAATTAATCTTTGCAAATCGATGCAGTAGAGATTTGTTATAACAATAATACATTATTTATAATTACCTATTATGCTTTAATAAAGAAGTATTAATAAGATTTGACAGATATATTGAACATTCATAAATATTACACTGATATATGTACCTGTGGATAAATAAGGTACACTTCCTCCCAGTAACTTCTTTGATGTTTCACTAATTCTTAGAAAGCGCAAAATATTATTTAAGGCTCACAATTTTCAAAAATTTATTTCTATATTTTCATTTGCATGACATTCTACGCCTGCTACATATATCATTCCATATGTCATTGACAAATAGCGGAATATAAGATATGATTTAATGAGCTGCTCAGGAGATTAAAAATTTAATTAGAATAGATATTTTAATTTTCATTGTGATTCAAATAAAATTTTATATAAAGTTCTACTGACGTTATCTCGTGGCGCCATCGTACGAATTACAATTCATTTATCTAATCTCCCAGCGCCTCAATAAACGTGGAAGAAACTAAAACATGTTTCGTCAATGGGCTATTATAGTAATTAACAATACAAGGGCGTTATTAATAGTGATCGGAGATCGGATTTGAATATTTTTTTTAAACGAAGCGGCAAATGTTTAGGCGTGTATTACGCGTGTATCGTATGATTTGTTGCAAAGCAAAACTGGGAGCGCTCGACTTGATACTGACATAAACTAACACAGCAGTCAACCAACTACGTTGTCATTTCGGAATAATGCTGCTTGAAATTCATTATTTTGCTGTGCGAATGGTGTTTTTTCTCGCGCTGCACCAAGCACAACATGATTCAGCAATAATACGAAGTGTAGTAAACATGCTGTCTTTACCCTGCCAAAGTTATGAATTCGCCACGCCAATGGATCGTAGCTGTCCCCACCAAATAAAATATTTCAGTCCGAACACTAGTTTTTAAGCATTTAACAAACGAGGACAATAAATTTATCCGAGTTAGTTAAATGCAATAACGGCTGTGTATCGTTGAATACTTTTCATGACACCTACAAAAACTGAAATTTTAGCACAATTTAAATGAAAAATTTACATAATACTAAAGCCGGCCATTCATTATCGGATCGGTCAGACGGATTGGTCCGTCCCGACTTGTCGGCCGACCGATCCGCTAATGAATGGTAATGACTGACAAGTCGCACTTCGGTTGGTGTAATGAGTCGTGTGTCGCGCCTCGGTTGGAAGTCGGATCTGGGTTCGTATAGTGAATGGCCGACTTAATAGTCAGAGCCTACGCTGCGCCGATGTGGTAGCACAGCAACGTTTTTTTTTTTAATGTTTATGTTATGTTAATAAATATTGATTACCTAAATTTAACTGTTCTGTTATTTCATAACGCCCTAGGGCGTTAAATACATAACAGCCCTAGGGCGTTAAATACATAACAGCCCTAGGGCGTTAAATACATAACAGCCCTAGGGCGTTATGAGGAACTTTTCAATCGCCTTGACAGTTCTGATATTGACAAATAACATGTAGGTGTCATGAAAAAGATAAAACCCCATGCAGGACTGTCAAAAAACTTTTCGCCAAATAGTTTGTGCACAAAAAATTTCAATGTTGAAAACGTGCTTGAATATGCATATAGGATTTTTTCATTAAGAAATAACGGCCAAGGCTGTTAAATTTTAACGTCCTAGGCCGTTATGGATAGCTTAATAGTCATAGAAACAGTGTAGATATAATTAATGAAATAACATATCAGTAGTACAAAAAAGTATGTAAACTAAATATAGAAAACATAAAATATAGAGTGCGACGGTAACAAATAATGGTAGCTGAGCTGTCACGTCATTCAATTTAATAAATATCGTTTCTCATGAACGTTCGTCCGAGTTTAATATCCGAAACCTATTAACCATGACAGGTTCAGGGCCCAGGCACACTTCAAAGTCACGTAGGCGTTTAAAGGTAGGCGTCCACATTTTTGCATCGTTTTTGTATCGGACGCATCGCATCAAACGGATTATTTGTTTACAATGCGTCCACAGTATCAGCAGATAGATTCGTGCGATCCGTACGATGCGGATCAGAGGACGCACTTGTATGATTTCCTATACAAAGAATACTACGATCCGTTTAATGCGATGCGTCCGATACTTACGATGCGAAAATGTGGACGCCTACCTTAAGGTTCGGAAATTTCGTGAGAAGAAAAAAAATATGGCCGACGAAGTGCAAACGTATTTGACGACATACTTACGGAATTACGAACGGGCAACCCTAATGATTAACTTCCGTTGTTGCTGCTTCACCATCGTATCTTCAAAACACTTGGTCCCGAGTATCAATATTATCGTTCAACTTGGTATTGTGTTCCAGAAGTCGAACAAACTACAAAGCTCCTCGTTGAAAACTTGCGATCGGTTGAGACCTTATTGATATCAACAGACGCAGACGTCCGGCGCTTTTTTCCCAATATCTAAACCACAAAAGCCAAACAAGAATCCTCACAAATTAGCACCAGGCAATTACTCAGCCAATACCAGGGAGAATGAGAAACGGTCGTGTTTATACTGCAAGAAATTTGGGCACCTCATTATCACATCACATGCAATGTTGTCTATGTTCTATTGGAGCTGGAATATGGAACCCTAGTAACGTGTATGTCCTCTGTGAGCACCAATTACAGCCCGACATCGTCGAGACATGCTTCGAACAACATTTCTTAGCGCATTTTGTGGTAGATTTTGCCATTCTTCGACAAGGAATTCAGCAAGCTGTTGAAGAGTCAGAGGTGCAACCGGACGCTTACTAATACGCCTATAGAGCAAATCCCAAACGTGTTCAATTGGATTGAGATCCGAACTTATGACCATTCCATCACCTGGATTCCTTGCTCTTGGAGGAAGTTCATTGTCAGATTTGCGGTGTGAACTCTACAATTGTCTTGTTGTAGAATGAAACCATCTCCAAAGTTATTTGCAAAAGGTACAACATGATTTCATTTTCTACCGACTGTTACATAAATATACAGGTGTTCTATTTAAAAAAATCGAATTATCTGAGTTGGCTCTGAAATGTGGTGCGCAATTGTTTTTGTGTGGATCATTGTAATTAGTGGAAAAATCACTGCATCTTTGCTAATCTTTATGGATCAAACTCACTCAAATTTTGGATTCAGCTCGTTGATTAAAAATGTTTTACTTTCCCGTTTGCAAAATGATCAAATTATATGAAGTTATAAGTGCTGAAATCAAAAAGCGCCTTGTAAATAGGTACCTATTATTTATTGATATTGTTCCCAAAAATATTTTTGTTGTTTGCGAAAACAATTGTTGACACTTCTGTGTAGATTACTCTATAGTATAGAGTATAGTATAGTATAGAGTCTATACTATAGAGCAGTGTTTTTCAACCGGGATGCCGCGGCACCTTGGGGTGCCACGGCGCCATAATTACACAATATTATTGCAATTCTCGACTTCATATTTGTGTGAATTTGAATATTCGGCTCTTACGTCCATTAAAAATAATAAACGAGAACGTTTGCAAACGAGCGAAGAAGAAATGAGTGTGTCTCTCAAACATTCCGCCCAGAATTAAAAACATTGTGCATCACGTCAAGCTCAAATCTCACATTAATTAAAATTGTTATTATTTATGACATTTACATATTTACGCATCGTTGTCTAATTTGATATATACTAAGTGACATAGAAAAAAAGAACACCCTGTAATAATGAATATTTTGTAATATTCATTTGGGAATATGGTTGTTTATGATAAGATAAAAAAACGATCAGTTTTTAAGCTATATTACTCTAGCGGTTTTTGTGTTAACTTCTTCAAAAACATTTACGATCAAGTAGCATTTGTAGGTAGAGTTGTCATTTAAGCGGGTAAAACACATTTCAAAAAGCTTCTTTAATTGAATCACAATGCCTCGAGTGCGAAGACGCCAACAATTTCGGCAGTTGAGCGAGTTTGATAGGGGTCGAATTGTGGGCTTGCAAGAGGCTGGTTTGTCTATGAGAGATATAGCCGCTAGAACGCAAAGGAGTTTAAACACTGTGGTAGTCTGTGTTCGAGCATGGAACAAAGAGGGCCGTACACGAAGAGCGAGAGGTACAGGCCGTCTAAGACTATTGGCTCTACGGGACCACTTCTCTTCTACAAGGGCGATTGCGGACCAATGGTTTGAAGAATATGGAAGGCCGATTAGGATGCGAACCGTTTATCGCAGAATAAGAACCTTTGGGCTGTTTTCATACCGTCCCCATTTTGTGCTACCACTGACCCCTGGTCACCGACGTGATCGTCTAGCGTGGTGTAGAGAACGAGCAAATTGGGACCAAGAATGGAATTCAGTTGTTTTCATTGATGAGTAAAGATTCTGTTTGGGTATGCATGACGGTCGTGCATGGGTGAGAAGACGGCGTGGTGAAAGACGAGATCCCCAATTTTTCTGTGGAAAAGCATGTACACCACACAGTTGGAGCAATGGTATGGGCGGCTATTGTTATTGGAAGTAGGTCACCTTTAGTATTCATTAAAGGTAACATGACCGCTGCGCGACCAGGAGGTCATAGAACCCCATATTGTACCTTATGTTCAGACCATCCCCAACAGCACATTCCAACAAGACAACGCACGACCTCATGTTGCTAAGGCTTCTTTGGCTCATTTTGAGGACAATCAAGTTGCTTTGTTGCCTTGGCCACCCAGATCACCCGATCTTTCACCCATCGAGCACGTCTGGGATATTATGGGAAGACGATTACTCAATTTACCCCACCCTCCACAAACTCTAGCGGCTCTGCAGCATGGGATGAGATATCTCAGGAGGAAATCGATCACCTTATTAGAAGTATGCCCAGACGTGTTAATGAGTGCATAAGGTCGTGGTGGCGCAACACATTATTAAATTCTTTTGAAGAAGTTAACAGTTTAATTTTTATCAAATTTTGATAATTTACTAGTCGAACTCGAATATACTTATTACTATTACAGGGTGTTCTTTTTTCTATGTCACTTAGTATAAATACCGCAATAGAATTTTACAGGAAATATCTAACGAAATGCAATTATCACAATGTGAAAGTTGAATTAATAAAAAAATACACCACAACTTTAGAAGAAAATAATATAAAAAAACAAATGCAGTGATTCTTTCAAAGTCAGTTCGTTTTGTAATTTATTTACTTATCTATTTTTGTTTTTTATATAGAAGTGCTGTTTTAGTTTATTATTTATATGTATATCTACTATTAAATATTTAGAGAAAGCCTGTAGAAATGCAATGGTTCTGTGTAATCAAGTTCATTTTATAATTATTTATTTATTTATTTGTTTTTATTAAGTTTGTTTGTATGTAAATGTAATTTTAGTTTTGTATTTATATATCAATTAAAAGTTTTACTTGAGTTGTAAATTATGAACAACGTAGAAGTGCATATACATGTTATAAATCTAATAGTCTACTTTCATTGTTATATTGTCAAATATTTTGATTTAAAAAAACTATTAAAATATGAAAAAAAAAATTATTTTCCCATATATAATAATTGGGCAATATGTTTTCTTAATCTAATCCTCCCACATTTCCTTCATCCTCCTCTAAAGTGAAGGCCAGTGGTGAATTTCTAAATACTCGACTATCATGTACGGAGCCTGGATATCCTATAAAAGTATGTCTAATTCGTTTTTCATGATCACACACTGCCTGGACCTGCAATCGCATACATGAGTAAAATAATAAATTAGTGTAAATATAACAAACCTGAATAGAGAAATATTTTTTTCGATTCAAATATGAAGCAGGGTCCGATTGGGGTTTATCTATTTTTATGTGAATGCCATCAATAACACCCACAACAGAAGGAAACCCTTTTTCCTGAAAGTGGCTTTCTATTTGCACTATTATACAAACTACTAATCGACATATTGAAACGGTCAGCAATATCACGAAATGATGCTGTTTGGTGCCCAGCAAACCAACATAATACTGTGATGCTCTTTTCAGACAATATTTTTGCAGTTCCACATTCAGATTTTGGAAACTGCTCACTGCTTTCAAATTTAGCAGATAATGTTTTAACAGTATTTCAGGAATTCACGTCTGTATACATCTTCTTCAAAATATTTTTCATTTTTTATATTTGATTTTGAAGCCTCTTGAATCAATAACTCGACTAACTTTTCATCCTCGCTGGAACTACTAGAACTGGAGGATAACTCCATACTAAAAACCTGTAAACATAGAGAAGCTTAATTTACTAAAATGATGTAATTATTGATACATACCACTTCAATTCTGCAGTAGTTAAAAATAATTTACATAGAAAAAGAGAGAGAAATACGGGAATCACAATGTCACATGTCACATGTCTAATGAGTGAGTATGGACAAAAGTTGAATTGGGGCTCTGACAATGAATTTGTAAAATGCGCATGTGCGAATTTTCCGAATTTTGCTACTTTGCAAGAACCGTTTGAATGAGTTTTTGAAAACTGGTTTTGAATTAGTTCAGCCTAGAAGAAAAACAGCGGACTATCCGTTCAAATGCAGTTCGTGCGGAAAAAAACGCTTTTTAGTATTTTGGAACGTTCTTGAACAGTTATTGAACGATCCACGTCGGAAGAAAAATTAAGCTTATGTTTCGTTAATAATTGAAGCTATTTAATACGTGAACTGTAATAAAGTGACTCTTATGCATCCTTTTAAATATATTACATTGTAAAGGTATCGTATTATTTATTAAAAGCCGGATCGTTGACATAAATGAAACATCATTTCGGTACCGAGAGTTTATTGACTTAGGAATATGTGCGTCTGATCCAGTCTACGCTACAACTACGACTACTTAATTATATCTACAATTAACAAAACTTTCCTTATTCTTAAGGTGTCAGCAGATGGCACGCGTCCGGTGTAGAGTTGCGTTTCAACGTCCTGTTTCTTTCGTCGGTGTATTGTATGGTCATTGTCTTGTCTTTTGTATTTGTCAGCGTCTTGTCAATTTATAGTGCAATGCCATCACACCTTTCCCCTTAACGAAAGAAAATTTAATTATGCTTATATTTAAATTTTCGCTATAATTACAACTAATGGATATGGGTTAATCTACATTTTATAATAATCCTACGTTAACTATCTTACTTACACTTAACAATACAAAATATTATTCGGATATTAATATCTGCACTACATACATACTTAATTACTTAGCTTAATTATTCTAAATATCTTTTCACTCTGTTTTTACAAGTTTATTCTCTATTTTTATAGTCACATTTGGTGGTTCTTCTTGTATCACTTTATATGGTCCTTTATACAAAGGTTCAAGTTTATTTCCGACTTCACTTTTTAATAGTATCTTATCATTAAACTTATAACTAACTTTACAACATTTCTTATCTAACCTCTCTTTTCTTTGAACTTTAGATTCGATTAAATTATGTTGAGCATCTTTCCAAGCCGATTGTAATCTAAATTTTAATTCATTTACATAATTCTCAAAATTGTATACAGGATTGGTGTTATCTATAATATTACTTGGTAAACTACATCGTTTCCCAAATACTAACTCATGCGGAGTATATTTGGTTGATGTGTGTACACTATTGTTAAATGTAAAACACCAGAAGGGCACCCATGCGCTCCAAGTATAAGGAAAATTATTTACTTGAATTCGTAAATAAGAAGTTAAATTTTTGTGGGTATTTTCTAGAGAACCTAGGGTCTGATGATGATAAGCTGTAGAAGAATGCCTAGAATTTTGGCTGATTCTTTGAAAACTTTAGCAATAAATTCAGTACCTTGATCGGTAACAATTTCTTTTGGAATGCCAAATTTTAAAATGAAATTATTAACAAAAGTTCTAGCTACCGTCTCAGCTTCCTTATCCTTTATTGGATATCCTTCTACAAATTTACTAAGTTCACACTGAATAGTTAAAATATATCTGTTATCTTCATTATCCTGGTTCAATGGTCCTACTAAATCTAAATAGACTTTCGCGAATACTGATGAGGCTGTTGTAGTGAGCGATAATGGTTCTGTTTTATATTTTGAATGTTTAAACTTTTGACAATTACTGCATTTACTGATAAATTTTGAAATATCATTTTTTAAGTTGTCCCAAAAATAATAGCGTTTTATATTAGCATACATA